>JAODAL010007921.1:0-121645 GCA_025379985.1 Phyllomedusa bahiana | reverse complement strand
AAAATTTTTTATTTTATCCAGGTGTTCTGGGAAAAGGGGACATCCTCTACATCTAGAGGAAACAAAAGGGCGACATGTATGATTGGGAGTAGCGCCTGTTTTCTGGCGAAAACTGCGGCTCACCGTCTCGAATCTCCTGTCGGACGCAGGGATGTGCTGTTAGGCGCAACCTTTGCCACTTTCGGCTGCGCCTAACATGAAGAAGCGTGCAATGGGTGCACCGTGGGCGTTCTGGGGAGGGAAGCAGCAAATTCGAAAACTCTGAGGCATGCATGTTTGCGTGTCGGAAAAGTGCGGCGCTTTGCAGCGCTCGACAGCTCCGACAGGCAGACCTAGTTGAATGTAGTCTATCTGAGCGGAGAAGTCCAAGTGGAGCGCGGTATTCTTGTAATGCGCTCGAGTTCTACACTTACAGCAGTACATTTACTATAAAAAATTGATTTGTCAAGAAGAAAAAATAATTAAGCAAGAAATCCTGCTTGGCGGACCACAGGTCCCAGCAAGATCTGTGCTGTGCTACCTTTTGTTGTATATACTGAATTGCATTCAACTTCTAAGCAGCCCCAATGCATCAAAATTTGTTGTTATGGAAAATGTGTAAGAAAACATCTGTCCAACCTCTGTACAACATCTGCATTGGCTTATGTGAAGTAAAATTAGTGTAATTTTCACAGACTTTGGAATACATTTTGTAGTGGATATTCTTTTATTTGCAGCTAATATATATATTGCCATTATTGTTATTGTAAAAAATGTATTAATACATTGATTTTTCCAGCACTTGGCTATGCTTGGTTTATTAAGTAATTCATTTGTTTGTCAAATGCATTTTATTCTTCATCTTCATACTGTGTAATGTATTTCCGACATAAAATCCGTTTCATAATTACATTGCAAATACGTGCCACACTTTGTGATATTTGCAACGGATTTCGCGTCGGAAATACATTCCCCATTAAATACGTCCGGATTTCCCATAGGTAGCCATTCTAAGCTACTTATTCATTATTTTAGGCTCAGTTGGTAATGTATTTACGGACGTAAATACGTCTGTAAATACATCCAGAACTAAGCCCTGGGACCATAGAAATCCTGCTTGGAGAAACATAGGTCCAGCCAGTCCTGTGCTGTGCTGGCTCTTGCTGGACATACAAAATAGAATACAATGTGAATGAAGAACAAATACATCTTCATTTTTGAATAAAACAATAGACCAAAATTCACATCTGTACAAATACATCTTCATTATTTAATAAAACAATAGACCAAAATTCACATCTGTATAACATCTGCATTGGCTTATTTAATGTAAAATTAGTTCAATTTTCTCCATTTTTTAAGACCTGTTCTTTTCTTTCTTTATTTGGTGAGATTTTATATTTTTGCTTTAATTTTAATGATCAACTTTTTTATACATTGCTATGTCTTTTATTCAACTTTGATTTTTCTTTATTCATTCATTTCATTCATTCATTTGAAAGACAACTCTTTTTGCTCTTCACTAACATGTTTAATGATTTTTCGCTGATTTCCAGCCTGTCTAGAATCGTTATACATGTTAGGCGCAGTCCTTCTACGCCTAAGTTCCGCACTGCGCCTCACACACTGGCGAGGCGCAGGAGACTTTACGGCAAATGTATGAGCGCACCTCCTCGGGCGCCGACATACATGAGGCGCAGCTTTCACTTTAGATCGGGCGAAAACGGGCGCTCCGACGCGCCGATCTTCATACATGTCGCCCAAAGTTTCTGCATAAACATGGAAAGGGATTCTTTACTGTTAGAGCAGTGAGACTGGCGAACTCTCTGCCAGAGGAACTTGTCATGGTGAATTCAATGAGGATTTAAAAAAAAGGGGTTTTTAGATGCATTTTGGAGAGTATAATTAACAGTTATAGTGACTAGGAATTTTGGAGAAGGGTCGTTGATCCAGGGATTTTTCCGGGTTGCCAGATTGGAGTCGGGAAGGAATTTTTTCTTAAATGAGGACAATTGGCTTTACCTCTTTTGGGGGGTTTTTCCTTCCTTGGATCAAAACTTTAGCACAAAAGGCTGAACTGGATGGGGCGTCTTGTCTTTTTTCGGTCTTAAAAAAATATGTAACTATGTAACCACCTGAAACTAAAAAATATTCATACTTATGTAGCTGTATAAAATTCTAAATGCAGTCTGATGGCAACTTGGGATAGAATGAAATCTCCCTTTAAAAAGTTTGGGTTTCCCTGCTTTTTGGTTCCAGTCTTTATCAGTTTTGGAAACTTAGATAAAACGTTTCTTCGATTCTTCATTACTCTTTCCCCAGTTCGGTTTAAGGCTTTGTTACCCACCGTGGAAAAAAAATGACTGAAAACCAAATCCTAAAAACGTTCATAAAACTGGTTTTTCGTCCACTGCCCCCTTTCCCCCCCTGTTTTGGTGAAGTGTGTCCCTAACTGATAACGAGACTGACTTCCCAAGCAGATTGTCAAGTCTGTGTGTAAAAAATTGTGCTGGTAATAATAAGTTTTTTTAGTTTTTTGATCTGAAGTTTTGTTAACGGTCTAAAATGTTATTTTTGTTGCCCGTTTTAAAATTTTTTTTAAAATAAAATCTAATGCCCCTTAAAAATCTATTGAAATCAAATGTTTTCCAAGAAAAAGGGGAGAAGTCCGCCCCCCCATTGATCTAAAAGGGAAAAGTCTTGCCCTTCAAGCAAGAAATTTGTTGAAGCAGTTCCAAAGGTTTATTGATTCTGAGTCAAAAAATGCTTTTTGTGTGAAAAATTGTTCTGATCTTGTGGAATAAAGTTTAAACTTCCTTTAGTAGTAAAATTTCCCAAAAAGTTTACATACCCCATAGTGACTGTGTTGCCCCCCTTGCAAAACTGCCCCAAATTAGGGCCTGATAATTTTTTTTCCACTGTTGCATTTTATGGTTTTACATATCTATATTTTCGGGGAAATTGCATTAAAGGGGGGGTTTTTTTCCCATTTCATTGCTGTTTGATTTTTTTTCATTTAAGGTTAGGCAGCTTTTTTGTTGTTTACAGAAGGTTTCCTAGGTGGCCAACCAGGCTTGGATGGCCCAAAAAGGGGGTATGGAAAAAAATCAGTGGCCCCCTGGGTTAGTGAGAACCCCCAGCTTGGGGTGCTTTTTTGGCGTGAAAAGGCAGGAAAGAGGGGCAGAAAAAAAGAGTATGTGCAGTCATGTACAGGAGCTGTCGAATAGGCCCCAAAAATGACTTTACCAAAAGGAAAAAAGGCATCCCCTTGACCGAATAAAAAACATACTCATGGGGGGGGTGGTTGACATGGCCCAGTGAGGAAAACTGGTTTTTGAGCTCCCGGGAAAAATTGAGCATCCACTTCCATCGGCTCGTCTATCATGGGGAAGACCTCTATGAAGAATATGGGACAGGCTCCATTAACCCTGGGGGACACCTCTCAAGGGGCACATTGAGACTTACTTCGGACGTTACTCGGTCTTGATGGTGCGGTGGAAATGGTCTGGACAAGGCCTATCAGAGGGCCGCGGGCCCCTCATAGCATGCATAGAGAAGTAACACGGTGGGAATCACCTTGTTTGTCGTCCACGCGTCAGGCCCGACGGAGGGGGAGGTCACAACCCCCCGCCAGAACAAGTCCCGATGTCCTCTGCATTTTCTTGCTTTCTCATCACAGTGACCGGGCTTCTGCTTCTAAATGCCGCGGGTCGGGCCGTTGGACCAAGTCCCCGACGATTGCCAGGGGCATGACACAGATTACGTCAGCTGCTGGGATAGCGGGACACGGAGGCGGGCGTGTGCCTGACGCTGATGACATGGGACGGGAAAATCAGGCCCGGAGGAAAGCTGCTGTTGCTGCAGAACGGGAGGAGGTTCGGATGCCCGACCGCTGTGGGACCGAGCACGGCCCGAACACCCGACGCAGATGCTGCAGGATGGGACAAAGCCCGTGCAAGCTGCCCGCTGACATCGTGGGACAGAGCGGGAGGCACGGAAACCCGCCGCAGATGGGCGTTGGAGGGGGAAAGATCGTGCAGCTGCCGCTGATGGAGCAGGTACAGGATATGGTCCCGGCTGGTACCGCTGAGGCCGAGCGCCGTCTGCAGGACCTCACTCGAGGCCTCCTCCCTGCAGTTGCTGGAGCCGCGGCGACATTCCTCTCCGCAGATCCCGGAAGGAAAACCGGCAGCTGTGTCGGGGGGTGCGGCTTCCAGTCTCCTGCGGCCAGAAATACTACTATGACAGCAACTGAAGCGCAAGGAGAGGAGAGCCCACTACATGGACAGGACAGCAGGTACCTGAACCTCCCGGAGCATCATCTCCACTGGGACCCTCTGCTGCTGGCCCCCCCAGTAATAGCCCAGTGGACTACCAGGGCTGGCCTCTCCCCAGGACTTTGTGTATCAAGGGTCCCATTTTATACCCCTCAGAATTTATGATGGCTTGGGGCTACAGGGCCTACGGGTCACCACCCAGCTGCAGGTCCCACCCACGGCTCACCTCAGGGCATGCCCCGGACGGGTATCTGGGCTGCGGAGGTGGGGTAAAGGAGTGTATCAGCAGTGTCTGGTCTCACCACTCAGCACTGGACTGGTCTGCCACTGGCTTCCAGCACAAGCAAGTCTCAGCGCTCCTCATGCCCGGTGCTGTAGGGGAACCTCAACACAGCGTGGTCCACTGGGTCCTATTGGGGTGACTTTCGCACCAGGGCAACCTGGCTGCCTAAAAGGAAGCGCTCACTTGTGCATTCTCAGGCAGGTAGACCTATGCCCCCATGCTCTCCAGTTGGAGCTTTTTATATGCCTGGCGCCCATCTTCAACACCCGGGGGTAGCCCACAGTAAAGATGGTTGACTCACCACCAATTTTGCAGGCCTGCCCTATTCGCATCTCTGGGGCTTCTGCTGCCATCAGGACACCGCAAGCACAACAGCGACACCCTCAGCCTTACCTCTATAGTGCCCTTGTCACGATGGCGAAATTAAACGTCTCATTCAAGAACTAACCACCACAAAGGGATATCTCCCTTATGGCGGAAATCAACTTATGGCGGGACTGTAGGAAGGATTTAGAACAATTTCAGCTCTGATCTGTTCAAAAGTGTATATCTAGAGTGGAATGTTTGAAACCAATCACAAGATTCCTCCTACAGCCTCCCTGCGGGGATTGCAGGGAAACCAGTACAACAACACTCTGAACAATTATTTGCACAGCACACAGATTTGGAACGATGCTCGAGTTTAGAGGGTGGAGAAACAACATCAGGATCAGGGGCCTCCCGGAGTCCATCCCTATTTCTGATTTGTACTCCACTGTCTCCAACATTTTTAATGAATATCTTGATCCGAGCGCCCAATACGGTTCCATTGAGTGGAACAGAGTCCATGAGCTTGCGACCACCGTGCAAATTTGTTCTTTTTCAAAACGTGACGTTATTTGCCGCATTCACTTCTATGTTCTTAAAGAAGGAAATCATGCACAAAAGCCCGTAGGCGACGGTTACTTTGGATCTACACCTAGGATCGAACCATACAAAACTTTTCCCCAGATGTCTCACGTCATTACCCTGGCGCAAGGGCTATGTCAACCTATTCTCTCTGTGTTGTGTGATGGGAAATATACCTTATAGGTGGGGTCCCTTTCGCTTCTCATTGTACGACAGGATGACCGCAGGTCATACTCTGGTTTCTCCCGAAGATGTTCCACGGTTTCTTCAGGACTTGCAGATTTCAAATATTTCCCTGCCTGACTGGCCCTCTGTTACTTTCCCCAGGGGTGGGGGTGGTGGTCCCTTGAACCGGCTCAGATTTATTGCGGGGATGATTCGGGACTCCCGCGCGATGCTCCGTTTAAGGGAATCACGCTCAGTGAAAACATATTTGGTCTCAGGGTCCGCACCTGTTAATACCCCTTAGCTTTAAGGTGTAAGGTCATTGTTTATTCAACATCTGCGCCCCATTGGATACATTTGAGGTTCATCGTTATGTTTACTTTGATGTATTCATGTGTTCCTTTAAATAATGTTTGGATGTCATAATTAAATATTGGGTCAGCACTTATCCGTGAGTAATTCCCATTATGCCTGTTTCCCTTACTCCCCAAGTTGGGCTAGGAATTCCTTGTGACGTTGTCTTGGCCCTTGGTTTTTCCTATAGGTTCAGATGTTCTTGTAGTGGTTTCTGCAGGGGGTTACAATTACTCCTTTCTTTTCCCTGCCGGTTCTGGTTTTTTCTTTTTTTTTTTTTTTTTCTTACTTATCACTTTTTCTCGTTTTCTTTTACTACCTGTAGTGGCCGGGGCGCAAGTGGCGGGCACACCGATTACATTTACCCCCTTTGCTGTTTAAATGGGGGATCTTAAAAATAGCGTCCTTCAACGCCAGGGTCTGAACTTCCTCAGAAGAAACGAGCACAATTTCTCCTTCATTTCCATCCGTCAAAAGGGTCAGATTGTATGTTTTCAGGAGTCACACTTTAAGACAGACAATGCCCACATTAATTAAAGATCGATAATTTCAACATATTGGCATTTCTGCTACTGCACCTTTCTAAATCACGGGGGGTTGCTATTGCTATCCATAAGTCCCATCTCCCCTCAACATAATTGATTGTATCTCTGATGTTGAAGCCAGATAACTGATCTGATTTTTAATACTTTGCTGGACATGTTTTTTCAGTTGTAAATGTATATGCCCCTAATCATGGGCAACTGGACTTTTTTGTTGGAAGTATTGGATAAACTGAATTATCAATGAACAGGGTACGGTCCTCTTTTGAGGGGTCTTTAACCTCACTCTCCGACCGAACATGGATAACTCCAACGGGCGCTCACCACTATCTCGTACTACGCTATCAAAAGAGTCACAAAAAAGCACTGTTTCAATTTCAGCTCCTGGATGGTTGGCGGCTCACATCCTTCAGATAGGGATTATAGGTTCTCTCTCTCCCCATAATACATTTAGTCGTATGGAACTATTTTCTACTTCAAAATGGTGCTCTCCCTTGGTTGACGTTCTCCTCCATCAGGAGTATACTATGGTCAGCCATGCGCCGGTGTATGTCACATCCTTAACCTCCATTCTCTCTGATCAAGCTAGACCTGGAGGCTTAAATGAATCGCTATCTGTTGGAATATGTATGCCTCGCTGAGTCTTCAGGAGGCTTTACTGAACACTTCATCTCTGACCTTGTGGGAGATCACACATCCCCAATACTTTAATCATGGGAAGCCCTTTTAATGCGTTTTGAGAGGCGTTGCGTATTAAAAACATGGTAGTAGCATTATGAAAGAGCGTTCAGTCAAGCCATCGCCAAATGCTCTGCAAAAGGTAACATCTTTGGAATTTTGCTATAAAAAAAAAGCACTCGTCCCCAGGAGTGTGTTGCAAGACATACTAATGCACAGACTTGAGGTTCGTAGAACTCTTTGAGGCCTCCTGGGGTAAACTCCTGCAGCTGTCGTTGCAGGTCTATATGAGTTTGGGAACAAGAGTGGCATCTCCTTGCGCGGGCTACAAGGGATAGGAATTGCACAGTACTTTATTCCGAGTTAAAACAGGCACAGGGACTTTGGCCCACAACACAGATTGTTTGCCAAAGACATTCTTTCTACTACTCCAATTTATTACAATCTCCCTGCGGGTCGTCTCCTTCCTCTTCATTGAACTTGAAACCTTCCTCTCCATTCTCAGCTACTTTCGGCTGAGGAGGTACAACTTCTGGAGGAACCGTTCTCGGAGAGGAATGGGATGCGGTTATCAATAGAACTCCCTGGTGGGAAGAGCCCAGGCCCAGAAGGTTTTACTGGCCAAATTTTTTAAAACTTTGATCACCCTCCCTGTCCCCGATTCTTTTAGAGGAATTTAATAATGTCTCTTCTTCTTCTCCCTTTCCGGAAGGATACACTCTTGCGCACATTACTCGTTCTTGAAAAGGCAGGGAAAGACTAGCAGCTCTGACGGGAATATACAGGTCTATTTATCTCCTTTATGTGTTCTCAAGATCTATGCCAAGCTCATAAGACAATAGTCCTTCATCACTCACACTGCTGCTCTGATTCACCAAGATCAGGTAGGTTTCATCCCGGGTAGGGAGGCGAGGGTAATACCTTGAAGACCATGGATATCATCATTTGGCTCAGTCGGGGGGGAAGCCCTTGATGATCCTGTCACTTGATGCTGAAAAGCATAGGAAGGATTCTCTTGGACTCCCTGTCGGACACCCTTCACCACATAGGTTAGGTTACCCTTTTACTTCCAGGATTTAGCGCTCTATTATAATCCTTCGGTAAGGTGAAGATTGTGGCTCCTTGTCTGAAGCCTTTGATGATTCGCAAATGGCCACTAGAGATCACCCCCCCCCCCCCCCACCACTCACTCCCCACGGGATGCCCCTGTCCCCCATTGTTATATGTACATGATCATGGAACAGTTTGATGGCGATTTTTCGGACACCAATGGCACATCTGGGGGATACGGATTGGCACGCAGGAGTTCAAGTGCTCGGGCTTTTGCTGACGAATTCGATGATTTACCTGACAGATCCTTTTATATCTCTCCATCCCTGATGGCAGAACTGGCCGTTTTAGATATTGGTACATATTATAAAATTAACTTCTCTCAAATCTGTAAGCCTGAATATTTCCTTCCCCATAGCCTTGTCGCGAAACATCAAATCGAACTTCCCCTTTGCATGGCCTGGGAGGAAATCTCTTACCTGGGAACAAAAAATCCCTACGATTTATCAACATGTTATTTGACACAACATTTTTTAGAACTTACTTGCCAGATTGTGCCGATTGGTTGGGGGATGGTATCGGAAGGATTCTAGTGGTTTGGGGAGAATGAATGTCATTAAGATGACGATTCTTCCAAAACTATTATATCTATTCCAGACCGTCCGATCAACCTACCCTCTTCCTTTTGGGCCCGGCTCAAGCAGTGCATCTCAGAATTTATATGCATTATAGCCGTCGAGAAATATGTGGGGAAACTGCTGTCCCGGCATAAATGGAATGTGGAATGGTTTGCCGTTTGTAAGCTTTAATATTTGGCGGCTGCCATGCGAGATTCAGTTGTTTGATACTTAGCCTCGGGCCAAGATGTGGGGTCTTCTTTGGCAGACCATGTGTCGAGGTCCATGATTTCCTCCTCTTGGTCCTTCAGTCTACCTCAAACCGATCCCTTAAACCTTATCTTTTAGTTGCCATGAACACATTCACTATCTTGAATGTCAAAACCTTCGGAGTCTCTGCTGAACCGAACGCCCTTTATTTACCCCTCTCGACAAACCCCTCCTTCCCACCGGGGAGGCACTGGTAGTATTTCCTGGGGAGCTCTAGGTTTCATCCCATTTTGGCTGTGAGCACATCCATAGACAGGGATCCCTACTCCCATTGCGAGGATTATAGTACATGGCCACTTATCATTCGTAGATATTATTTGAATAACTTGCAACTGCGGCACTTCTTTAATTCCACCATCTCGGAAAAAGATATATGCCAGAACCCTTACTCCATTCGTGAAGCTGTATGTCCGCTTCTGCGCTGCCGCGAAATCCTGATTTTTTGCTTTATCAATGGCTTTTAACTGCCTGCGTTATCAAAATCTCCCTCATTAATGCGCGAGTGGGAAAGGAACTCAGAAAACTTTTCTCTGCTGTGCTATGGAAGAAGTGTTTCTTTCTTACTAACTCAAGGCGGTGATTGCTTGTAAGGCCCAAGAGCGAGTTTAAAGGTATTTCCAGATGGTATAGGGTACCGGCAGTACTACACAAATGGTACCGAGCTTGCTGATACGTGCTGAGGTGCCTTCGGGAGATCGGTACTATGAGTCATATCTGGTGGGGGTTGTCAGGATCTGCGGGGCTTATGGGGACGGTTATTCGGGCCATCAGGGACTGTACTGGTATTACTTATTCCAGACTCCCAGAGGCACTTACTGTTTTTGTTTGGCTCCATTCACAGTCCTCCTACAAGAAGTCTTTGACAAGAAACCTCCTACAACTGCAAAGTCGGTGATTCGCGCCACTGAGGGCAAAACCGTCCCTCCTTTCCATATGGAATGGGTGAGCGATGCTTGCATCCACCTATCGTATGGAGGGAATTGATTGCTCTACCCCCGAGGATGAATATAAATGTTTCACGGAACATGGGCCCCTTGGCTTATTTACCAAGCCGTCCGGAATTTCTGGGGCCTAGGATGTTTTAGTATTTACATTCTGCTTAGACCTTGGTGTCTGACGCCTTAGTCTCTTTTTCCTCAATTGGATTCTTGAATCCTTCTCTTTGTGCTGCCGTGCGCCCGGCTTCGTGGAATACCCCTCCCTTTCTTTGCTATCCCTTTTTTCTTGTTTGTCCTTTGTTATTTTCCTATTGCTGACCTCAGGGCACTATTGACCATTGGGACCTGGTGTCACGGTGTCTCTACTATTGTTTGGACTATATTTTGGTTAGTTATAGGATCTACTAGTACGGTCATAAGTTTTTTTTTTACTTAGGAAGGTTTATGTATTACTCTCTTTTTTTGAATGTCAGCTCCAAATGTCATTCATTTTTAGACTGTACCTCCTTTGATACCATTTGGATATGTGGTTCTGTGTTTTGCAATGTTAAAAATTTTGGAAAATGCCTTAATAAAAATCTATTATTGAAAAGAACATACTCATGAGCAGAGGCAACCTGTTAGCTCTTCTAAAATTACCCAGCAGCTAGATGCATAATGCTGAGTCTTTCAGTTCCACAGGAGCTGCAGTGCAGAGAGGCACTTTGTACTACAACTCTCAGTGTGGTGATTGCACTATGAATTTTGTCTTATAGTGGGAATATTTGCATTTTGTATTTTTAAATTCAAAACTTATAGGTCTTCAATGAGTTCTGTATGTGCCCATGAAGACTCAGGAATTTACCCACCTAGGTGGGAGTAGTAATTCTACAAGAACTGGTAGAGCTGCTGCCCTGGTGTAGCACACACCCTAGGGGTAATAGGAAGAATTTCACTCAAATAAGGGCTTGTTCACACGGAGTTTACACTCCGTGTTACAAGCGCTTTAAGGATCCGTCTTGGGGTCATGAATGTCAGTCCCAAAGTACAGAAATTCTAGCAATTAGCGGTGAGATTATCACTGCTGTCTATGCCGAACACGCAGCGGCGTTGTAAACTCCGTGTGAACAAGCCCTAATTGTGTGAAATAAGAAGAAGTCTGCATCAGCATTACCAATAAAAATAAATTAAATAAAAAATAAATTAAACAAAAAAACAACTGTATTAATTCAGTTGGTTTATTAAGTATAAAACATGCAACGCGTTTCACAGAACACTAGTCTGCTTCATCAGGCATATAATCTAGTTAACAGTGGGAACTAGGCTCACCCCGGAAACATCCTCCTCCTATATACATGGACCAAAGGTTTAAATATTAGCATTAAAGCCCATATACAGCATATATATGAAATACATATACAATATAAATATAACAATAAAATATTTTAAAACATTAAAAAAATTACATAATATATGAACTCTTAAAATAATAATAATATGTATATCAAAATGAGATGCATAAAAGAGGCAAATTAATTTCAATCTATAGTATCTTCAATTTCATTAAGAACGTAAGGATTAATTGTATTTAATTTGTAAATCAAATACACTTCGCGCATAACTAATCTCTTATGACAATCATGCATGTCAGAATCAATAACCTCAATGGGTTGAACAGTAAACACTGGTTCTATTCCTGGATTTTTATCCACAAAATGCCTTGGCAAGCTGTGAATCAGCTTGCTGTGTCTGACATTATAGTGATAATTTTAAGGTAGTTTTACCAAGGTACTGAATACCGCACGTGTTGAGAACTAAAATCAGTAAGAAATTTAAAGTTATTGTCCTCCACTTTATCAAACAATGTTTCCTTTTTCTGATTTAAATATTGAGACTGACTCTGTGATTCCGCATTATTCATTGCCTCTTGCAACAGGGGTTTCGGATACCCTTTCTGTTTGAATCTTTCAGTTAATATTGAAGACTCAACCTTAAAATTCCCATTCATAGTACAATTTTTTCTAATGCGGTGATATTGCCCATATTGCCCACCTCTTTGATGGTTAGATCTAAAAGACAAGTAACTATTGGAGTCTGTGCGTTTAAAATTGATTTTCGATACAATTTTATTTTCATTAATGAATAAATGCAAATCTAAAATCTATTTAATTTTTATTATGGTTCTCGGTGAACTAGATCCCCCAAGTGTTCTTATTCAAAAAGTCAACAAACTCTTTAAGCTCATCCTCTGATCCCTCCCAAATAAATAAAAGGTCATCTATAAAGCGTTTGTAAAAGCAGATATTTTTAAAAAATGGATTAAAATCAGAGGAAATAAAAGTAGTCTCAAAAGCACCCATAAAAATGTTGGCAAAGGATGGGGAAACCCTAGTCCCCATTGCAGTGCCAACCTGCTGATGAAAGTGGGTGTGGTTATGCTGGAAGAAATTATTTTCTAAAATCATTTGTAGCCCCTCCATTAAAAATTGCTTAAAAAGTGGAGGCAAACTTAAATCTCAATCCATAAATGATAAAACTGTTTCTAGTCCTAACGTGTGGTTAATATTCGCAAATAAAGCTGACACGTCACAGGTTAAAAAAATATTGTTAGAATCCCATTTAAAATCAATCAAATAGCGAAGGACCGCATCTGAATCCTTAATAAAACTCTGTAATTCCATAACTAAAGGCTGTAAATACATCTATAAAATGAGATAGGTTAGAAAGCAATGACCTAACCCCCCAAATAATTGGTCTTTCAGGTGGGTTAGTCTGATCCTTATGTATTTTGGGTAAGTGGTAAAAATGTGGGGTGGTAGGATTTTTTATTAATAAAAAAGATTTTTCACTCTTATCAATAATTTCCTGGTCACACGCTCGATCAACAAAGTCATCAAAAGATTTTTGTAACTCTCCATATACTGAAGGACTAACTACCTTATAGTAAAATGAGTCATTCAATATCCTTAATGCCTCATTATTATAGTCGCTATAATTTTGTATGACGACCCCTCGCCCCTTGTCAGCATTTCTCACTAAAATATTTTTATTCTCCGCTAAAGAAGTGAGAGCTTTTTTCTCAATTCTAGTTAAATTTGATTTCTTTTAATTTTTATAGAAGGGCTTTTTAAATGTTCTCAGGTCTTTCAATACTAGGTCATGAAAAACCTTGATATAATTTCCTTGTGCAAAAATAGGATAACATTTCAAAGCTGGTTTAACCTTCCTTTCTTGTTTGTCACCATTTATAGGACTTTCTATACTCCCTAAAAGTTCCATATTCCCACTACTATCAACATGGCTGATAACTTCACTATTCTCATTTTGCTTATTTAGATTTTTTTGATCTCTTTGAGAACTACTTTTTTTAATGAAAAATCTCTTAAGTGTTAATTTCCTGACAAATCGTTCAACATCTCTAAAAAGAATAAAATCATTTGCACTGTTGTCAGGGCTGAAATTCAGTTCCTTCTGTAATAGATTTATTTCCCCAAGATCTAACTGATGATTTGATAAATTAAAAATCTTTATTAAACTTTTTATTCTATTTCTTATTCCTGTTCTAACCTTCCTTTTTTGTTGTTTGAATCTATGTCTGTGATTAATTTGACTTTGCAGCCCCCTGCAGCCTCTTCTTGTAATTTTCTTTTTCGGGAGGAGGTTTGAACATGTACCTGTATTAACTCCTCCGTTGTGTGGTGGACATTCAAAGTCGTGTTTAACCCGAAAAAAGAAGTATTTTGTTGTAAATCCTCTGTGGTATTTCCTAAAATTATATTAGTGTCAAAATTGGTCCCTATAAGTTTAAAACAGGGAGTCAAGGTGATATATCCCCACATCCTTATAGGTGTATTTTTAACTATTAGATCAGGATTCTGCTCTATTAAGTACTGAAATAAATTTACTTTATTTAAACGTGAATCCAATGTGTCTATAAAAGTAAGTGAAGGTGTCTCTAAAATATTTTATTCTAAGTTCACCTCTCTGCTAGGTGTGTTCTATTGCTCTAACACACCCTCTAGGGGTGAAGATGCTGGACTCGTCCACACCGGGCTGGGAGACTTCCGTCGCCGATTCCGGGAGGGTGAGAAATATACAAAATAAAAATAGCGCAATGTGATCCTGTATTATTGCAGAGGATGATACCAATAGAGGGTGCTCACCTATTTGAGCTGTACACGCCACGGTACAGCACGCTTCAGCGCTTGATTCAATAATGGAAAAATGAATTCAGCAGCTCCAGCACATTCCCGCCAGTGAACCACGAGGGACGCTGAGAGGTAACGGAGAGAGAAGATTGCTGTATCCTGGGTTGGATGCAGCTATCCTGGAATGTTCAGCTAGAGTGTTTGAAAAAGAAAAATACGAAGTCCAATTCGTGTAGTTGGTCGATCGATTTATTCAAATGTCCATGACGCGTTTCCCAGGATAACAATTCTGCTTCCTCAGATAGACTACATGGATCGCAACATTGGTTTAAATACACAACAATGTTTCAAAATGAGGCTCTGTAGTAAACGGAATTCCATTCACAAATTCTGTGTGTAAACATTGTTTCAAAGTAAGGCTCAATAATAAACCAAATTGCCATTTTGTATATAAACGAGAAACAAAGTGGCATTCAAAACTTGTGAATGGCACTTAGTTTCTCGTTTATATACAAAATGGCAATTTGGTTTACTATTGAGCCTCACTTTGAAACAATGTTGTGTATTTAAACCCACGTTGTGAGCCACTTAGTCCATGTGAGGAAGCAGGATTGTCATCCTGAGAAACGCGTCATGGACATCTGAATAGATCGATCTACCTACCACACGAATTGGATTTCGTATTTCTTTTTGAAGCACTCTAGCTGCACATCCCGGGATAACTGCATCCCACCCAGGATACAGTGATCTTCTCTCTCCTTTACACCCTCTAGGGGTGTAACACACCCTCTATGGGTGTAACACAACCTCTAGGGGTATAACACACACTCTAATAGTGTAACACACCCTTTAATGGTATAACACACCCTCTAGGGTCAAAAAAACCCTCTAATAGTGTAGCACACCATTCAGGGTTGTAACACACCATCTAATGGTGTAACACACCCTCTAATGGTCAAGGGAAGACGAAAATGCAATGCACCTCAAGAAAGAGAACACACGACGCAATATGCGTTACTAGGTAAATGAAACAAATTGTGTAAGCTGATATACTGCTCACCTTAGCGAGCTGTACTAAGAATGATATAGCTCATATGTTTCGCGTGTTGATTGTAATTGAAGGAGCTCCAGCTTCTCACATGGACTCCACAGTATAGAAAGTAGCCCACAGCACCTCGTAGCACGTAGTCCAGGAAGACTCCGGAGGTCGAGATAATAGAAAAAAATCTACACAGTTAAATGTGTAGGATTAAAAAGGTCCGCTCTGGTGCTAAACTATTAAAAAACAATTCAAACCAACTATAATTCCAAGTTGGTTTATTAAATGTAAAATCAAATTAAACATGCAACAAATGCAACATGTTTCACAGACAGCTCATTTGATTCATCAGGCATATAAAACAGGAACACACAATGGCCATTTAAATAGTAAGAGATGAAAACGAGGCTCACTTCCGATACTCCTCCACCTATCTTTAAAGGACAGAGAATCCAATATTCATTACAATATTAAAAACATGTGATTAAAATATGTAAATAAGCATTTTAACAATATTATTATAACAATATTATTAGATATATACCGTGTTTCCCCGATAGTAAGACAGCGTCTTACATTCTTTTTTTCCCCAAAAGTCCCAGTATGTCTTTCTTTCGGGGATGTTTATTAGGGGAGTTAGGGCCCGCTGTGACAGGTTTTTGGGGGCGGCTGTAGGCAGGTTAGGGCCGCTGTAGAAGGGGATAGGGCCCGCTGAGGCATATGGGTCTTTTTACCCAAAGTCAGTAAAATAAAAAAAAAAAAGGCATAACCAGCTGTAGACAGGTATAGGGCCAGCTGTAGGACAGGTATAGGGCCAGCTGTAGGCAGGTATAGGGCCAGCTGTAGGCAGGTATAGGCCAGCTGTAGACAGTATAGGCCAGCTGTAGGCAGAAAAACACTTACCTGGGTCCCCGCGCTCCGTCTCCCGCGCCCGCCGCCTCCTCGCTGCTCCGGCCTCACGCGCGCTCATCCGAAGGCAGTGACGTCATCAGGCCGCGCTACGTCTTACTTTCGGGGTACGTTTAACATTAGGCGACCTCCCTAAGACACCGCTACGTCTTACTATCGGGGGTGTCTTACTATCGGGGAAACACGGTACTATTAAAAACACATAAAACATGTATATAAAGAAAGGCAAGCAGGATATAAAAAATAAAAAAATCTACATATATTACATATTCAATCAAAAATTCGACATATTGTAATCTATAGTTTCTTGAATTTCATTGAGACCATGGGGTTAATTGTATGTAACTTGTCCAATTAGTCCAATAGACTAATGGTGTAACACACCCTCTAAGGGTATAAAACACCCTCTAAGGGTGTAACACATTCTTTATGGGTGTAACACACCTTCTAGGGGTGTTAAACACCCTCTAATAGAGTAACACACCCTCTAGGGGTCTCACACACTCTATAGGGGTGATACACACCCTATAATGGTGTAACACACCATCTAGGAGTGTAAGACAGCTTCTAATGGTGTAACACACCATCTAGGAGTGTAAGACAGCTTCTAATGGTGTGACACACACTCTAAGAGTGTAAGACAGCTTCTAATGGTGTAACACACCCTCTATGGGTGTAACAAACCCTTTAATGGTGTAACACACCCTGTAGGAGTGTAACACACCCTCTAAAGGTGTAACACACCCTCTAGGGGTATAAGACACCCTCCAATGGTGTAACACACCTTCAAGAGGTGTAACACACCCTCTAGGGGTGTAACAGACCCTTTAACGGTATTACAACCTCTAGGGGTATCAGACACCCTCTAATGGTGTAACACACCCTCAAGAGGTGTAAGGCACCCTCTAGGGGTGTAACACACCCTCTAATGATGTAACAAACCCTCTAGGGGTATAAGACACCCCCTAATGGTATAACACACCCTCTGGGGGTGTAACACACCCTCTAATGGTGTAACACACCCTATAGGGGTGTAGGACACCCTCTACTGGTGTAACACACCCTCAAGAGGTTTAAGACACCCTCTAATGGTGTAACACACCCTATAGGGGTATAACACACCCTCTAGGGGTGTAAGACACCCTCTAATAGTGTAACACAGCCTCTAGGGGTGTAAGACCCCCTCTAATGGTGTAACACACCCTCTAGGGCTGTAAGACACCCTCTAAAGGTGCAACACACCCTCTAAGAGTATAAGACACCCTCTAAAGGTGTAACACACCCTCTAAGGGTATAACACACCCTCTAGGGGTGTAAGACACCCTCTGATGGTGTAACACACCTTCAAGAGGTGTAACACACCCTCTACGCGTGTAACAGACCCTCTAATGGTGTAACAAACCCTCTAGGGGTATAAGACACCCTCTGATGATGTAACACACTATCTAGGAGTGTAACACTCCCTCTAATGGTGTAACACACCCTCTAGTGGTGTAACACAACCCCTAGGGGTGTAAGACACCCTCTAGGGTTGTAAGACACCCTCTAATGTGTAACACACCTTCTAGTGGTAGTAGTAGTAGTAATAATCTTTATTTATATAGTGCCAATAAGTTCTGCAACACTTTACAATGTAGAGGGTATAAGTACAGACAAAAGACAGACATTACACAATGAAAGCTACTTACAGATGAGACACGAGGTGTGAGGACCCTGCTTGCAAGAGCTTACAATCTATGAGGGTGTATGGGAGAGACAAAGGGGAAGAAATGCTAAGTTTACAATGGTCCAGGCTTGTTTCATAAATATGAGGTGGTTTACATAAAAATTTAGTGAACCTGCCACCATGACAGTACATCTATATACAGATAAGTGCCTGTGAGTGCCCTAGTGTAGGGTGGGACAGAAGCGTGTGTGAAAGAAAGTGTGGGTTAGCAATTAGGGATCTTGGTAGGCCTGCCTAAGAAGATGTATTGTCAGGACAATTTTTAAACTGTGAAGGCTAGGATTGTGCCTGAGGTTCCAGAGAATGGGTGCAGCACGTGTGAAATCTTGAAGACGGGTATGGGAGGTTCGGATGATTGTGGTCTGTACTTTGATGTCCTCAGCAGAGCGGAGAGAGTGGGTAGGGTGGTAGATGGAGATGAGGGAGGAGATGTAGGGGGTGCAGAACTCTGGAGAGCTTTATGGGTGATGAATTTATATGTATATGGGCAACCACTGCAGTGATTGACACAGGGTAGAGGCATCAGTATAGCGGCTGGAAAGAAAGATGAGCCTGAACAGATTGGAGAGGGGAGAGTTTGCAGAGAGGCAGACCGATAAGCAAGGAGTTTCAGTAGTCAAGATGAGAATGAATAAGAGCCACAATAAGAGTTTGAGTTGTTTCCACAGTAAGAAACGGGCGGATTCTGGAGATGTTCTTGAGGTGCAGGTGACAAGAGCGGGCCAGGGATTGGATATAGGGGTAAATGACAGATCAGAGTCTAGAATAACCCCAAGACCGCGGGCCTGCTGCCTAGGAGTTATGGTGGTACCACCCACTGCGAGAGAAATAGGAGATGGGTGTTGGTTAGTAGATGGTGGAAAAACAAGAAGTTCAGTTTTAGTGAGGTTTAGTTTGAGATAGAGAGAGAATATTATGTCAGAGACAGTGAACAGACAGTGACTGGTGTTTTGTAGCAGGGTGGGAGTGAGGTCTGGGGAAGTGGTGTATAATTGGGTATCGTCAGCATAGAGATGGTACTGGAAGCCATAATCTACTGATGGTTTGGCCAATGGGGGCTGTATAGAGTGAGAAGAGGAGAGAACCAAGAACGGATCACTGAGGAACCCCGACAGCAAGAGGGAGAGGAGAAGAAGTAGAACTTGCAAATGATACACTTCTCTTTCTACTCTGGTTAGAGCCTGTTTGTGCTATCCTCTGAAAGGAGTAGTACACACCGTTGTAGGAAATCTTAAGTTTCTTCGCAATTTCTTCTATGGAATAGCCTTGATCTCTCAGAACAAGAATAGACCCTCGAGTTTCACATGAAAGTTCTCTTTTTCTGGCCATTTTGCGAGTTTAATCGAACCAACAAATGTAATGCTCCAGATTTTCAACTAGCTCAAAGGAAGGTCAGTTTTATAGCTTCTCTAATCAGCAAAACAGTTTTCAGCTGGGCTAACATACTTGCACAAGGGTGTTCAAAATATCCAATAGCTTTTTTACACAGTTAGCAAACACAATGTACCATTAGAACACTGGAGTGATGGTTGTTGGAAATGGGCCTCTATACACCTATGTAGATATTGCATTGACAACCAGATGTTTGCAGCTAGAATAGTCATTTACCACATTAACAATGTATATAGTGTATTTCTGATTCATTTAATGTTAGCTTCATTGAAAAAACTGTGCTTCTCTTTAAAAAATAATGAAATTTCTAAGTGACCCCAAACTTTTGAATGGTAGTGTATGTCTATATAGTGTGCACAGGGTATGGTGTATCTGTATATGTGGTGTATATGTGTATAGATAATATGTTAGTGTTGTGTATATATAGGCTATGTTATTCGCATGATCCAGTATAATCTATGTGTACGCTAAACAGTCATCTGTATATAGATTGTATATACACCTGGCAGTATGTATGGTGTGTGTTGGGGATGTGAGTGTATGTATAGTATTGATCTGTATGTACTCAGTGTATATGGTACATATATGAGACTACAGTATTGTTAAGTTTGCTGTGTATTCATTTGTGTATACAGTGTGTTTATAGTATGATTGTATATGTGCTTTATCCATTGTAAGTGCAGACACTGTCTGTCAGCTGTATGTTTGTATATAGAGTGGGGGTTATAGCTGTTCAAGGGCAAAGTGCAGCAGTTGCCTACAGCATCAGTCAGGTTTCAGCTTTCCCTTCATAATGGTACGTTGTAATATAGAGGCAGTGACATGAGGACAAGTTTTGCTGAGTATAAACAGCCAAAACTTTGACTGTGTCCAGTCTGAGGTACAGTGGGTACAGAAAGTATTCAGACAGATTTAAATTTTTCACTCTTTGTTTAATTGCATCCATTTGGTAAGATCAAAAAAGTTCATTTTTTGCTCATTAATGTACAGCTCTACACACTCACCGGTCCCGCAAGTCCGCTGCCTTGGGATAATCCTAGACTCCGCTCTATCTTTCAAACCACACATCCACACCCTCACCTCTGCCTGCCGCCTCCACCTGAAAAACATCTCTCGCATCCGCTCATTCCTCAACTATGACACTACAAAAATGCTGGTCCATGCCCTTGTCATCTCCCCGCCTAGACTACTGCAACATACTTCTCAGTGGCCTCCCAGCTAGCACCCTCGCTCCCCTCCAATCCATCCTTAACTTTGCTGCCCGTCTTATCCACCTCTCTCCTCGCTACTCCTCTGCCTCTCCCTTCTGCCAATCCCTTCACTTGCTTCCCATTGCCTAGTGAATTCATTTCAAGCTACTAACCATGACCTACAAGGCTCTCCATGATCTCTCCCCTCCATACATCTCTGCCCTAATTTCAAAATTTCTCCCCTCACGCACTCTCTGCTCCTCACAGGGCCTTCTCCTCTGCTCTCCCCTTATCAGCTCCTCACACAACCGTCTCCAAGACTTCTCCCGTGCTTCACCCACACTCTGGAACTCACTGCCCCAACACATCAGACTCTCCTCCACTTTCACCAGCTTCAAAAGCAACCTGAAAACTATTTCTTCATGCTTGCCTATAACCTTCACTAACCTTGTCACTACTTCCTCCACAAACATGTCCGCCCCTCACCTCCTGTCTCTTTTTTTTCCTCCTTGTAGATTGTAAGCCCTCGCGGGTAGGGTCCTCTCTCCCTCTGTCGTGCCAATTGTCATTATCCCTTATCACTGTACTCGTTTGACTTATGTAATGTATGTAACCCCCTCGAATGTACAGCGCCCTGGGATCAATGGCGCTTTATAATATATAATAATCATAATAGACCAGAAATGTAGATATGTTTTGCAAATTTATTAAACAAGAAAAGCTGAAATATCACATGGTCTTAAGTATCAGACACTTTGCTGTGACACTCGTATTTAACTCACAAGCTGTCCATTTCCTTCTGATCCACCTTGAGATGGTTCTACTCCTTCATTGGAGTCCAGCTGCATTTCATTAAACTGGTTGGACTTGATTAGGAAAGGCTCCCACCTGTCTATATAAGACCTCACAGCTCACAGTGCATGTCAGAGCACATGCAATCATGAAGTCTAAGGAACTGCCCAAGGAGCTCAGAGACAGAATTGAGGCAAGGCTCAGATCTGGTCAAGGTTACAAAAGAATTTCTGCAGCACTCAAGGTTCCTAAGAGCACAGTGGCCTCCATAATCCTAAAATGGGAGAAGTTTGGGACGACCATTCCTCGACCTGGCCGTCCAGCCAAACTAAGCAATTGTGGAAGAAGAGCCTTTGTGAGAGAGGTAAAGAAGAACCTCAAGATCACTGTGGTTGAGCTCCAGAGATGCAGTAGGGGGATGGGAGAAAGCTCCACAAAGTCAACTATCACTGCAGCCTCCACCAGTCGGGGCTTTATGGCAGAGTGTGCCAACGTAAGCCTCTCCAACGTAAGACATATGAAAGCCGCATACAGTTTGCAAAAATAACACATGAAGGTCTCCCAGACTATGAGACTATGAGAAATAAGATTCTCTGGTCTGATGACATGAAGATTGAACTTTTTGGTGTTACTTGTAAGCTGAATGTGTGGAGAAAACCAGGCACTGCTCATCACCTGCCCAATACAATCCCAACAGTGACACATGGTGGTGGCAGCATCTTGCTTTGGGGTGTTTTTCAGCTGCAGGGCCAGGACCACTGGTGGCATGTGACGGAAGGATTATTGCGGCGAAGTACAGAGACATGAGGGGCTGCTGATAAGTCTTTGGCATTGTGTTCTTTTTTGTTTCTATGGTAACGAATGTTACATAACAGAAGGAAATACCCAATGTGGATCAACAGGGATGTAAAAGAGGCAATAAAAAACAAAAAGAAAGCATTTCACCTACTAAAACAGGAGGGCAGTGAAGAGGCACAAACAAGCTAGAGGGAAAAAAATAAAGTGTGTAAAATAAAGATAAAGGAAGCAAAGCTGGAGATGGAAAGACATATTGTCATAGAAAGTAAAACTAACCCCCAAATATTTTTTAACTATATAAATAGTAAAAAGATTAAAACAGAAAATGTTGGCCCGTTGAAAAATACTGAGGGAGAGACAGTAGAGGGCGAAACCTATTAGAGAAAAAGCATACCTATTAAACACTTTTTTCTCCACTGTATTCACCGAGGAGGATGAGCTTCCAGTTGAACAGAGGGATGAGATAAACTCCAACTTAAAAGTTTCTTGTCTAACCCAGGAAGAAGTGCAGCTCCGTCTTAGGAAGATTAAAATAGACAAATCCCCAGGCCCTGACGGTATACACCTCCATGTCCTAAGAGAGTTAAGTGATGTCATAGACAGGCCCCTATTCTTAATATTTATGGACTGTCTAAGAACGGGGTATGTCCCAAAGGATTGGCGCATAGCAAATGTGGTGCCAATATTCAAAAAGGGGTCAAAAAGTGATCCAAGAAACTATAAGCCGGTAAGTTTAACCTCTGTTGTAGGTAAAATGTTTGAAGGTTTTTCTCAGAGATGCTATCCTGAGTATCTCACTGAAAATAAAAGTATAACGCCATTCCAGCAAGAATTTATGAAGGATCGGTCCTGTCAGACTAATCTCATCAGATACTGAGGAAGTCAGTGCTAGACTTGATCGGGGAGAGGCAATTGATGTTATATAACTAGATTTTTCTAAAGCATTTGATACGGTGCCACATAAAAGGTTGGTAAATAAAATGAGAATGCTTGGACTGGGGGAAAATTTGTGCAAGTGGGTAATGAACTGGCTCATAGATATAAAACTAAGGGTAGTTATTAACTTTACATACTCAGGCTGGATCGCTGTTACTAGTGGGGTACCACAGGGGTCAGTATTGGGCCCTATCCTCTTTAACATTTTCATTAATGATCTTACACAGGGATTACACAGTAGAATATCGATCTTTGCAGACGATGCTAAGCTCTGTAAAGTAATCAACACAATAGAGGATAGTGTGTTATTACAAAGGGATCTGGATAAGTTGGAGGCCTGGAAATAGCAGATGAGGTTTAATACAGATAAATGCAAGGTTATGCACATGGGGAAGAGAAATCCATTACATGACTACGTGTTAAATGGAAAAAGTCTGGGTAAAAGTGATGGAAAAGGACTTGGGAATCCTGGTGGACAGTAAACTTAATTGTAGCAGCCAGTGTCAGACAGCAGCTGCCAAGGCAAATAGGATCATGGGGTGCATTAAAAGGGGCATAGAGGCACATGATGAGAGCATTATTCTCCCATTATACAAGTCACTGGTTAGACATCACATGGAATATTGTGTACAGTTTTTGGCACCAGTGCACAGGAAAGACATTGTAGAGCTTGAACAGGTACAAAGGCGGGCAACAAAAATAATAAAATGACTGCGTGGACTACAGTCCCCAGAAAGATTAGCAAGATTAGGGTTATTTAGTCTAGGGAAAAGACGGCTTCGGGGGGACATAATAAATATGTTTAAATATATTAAAGGTCACTATAGAGATCTCTCTCAAGATTTATTTATACCCAGGACTGTATCTAGAACAAGGGGGCATCCTCTACGTCTTGAGGAACGAAAGTTTCTACATAAACATAGAAAGGGATTCTTTACTGTAAGAGCAGTGAGACTATGGAATTCTCTGCCAGAGGGACTTGTCATGGTGAATTCAATAACCGAGTTCAAAAAGGGTTTGGATGCACTTCTGGAGCATAATAATATAACAAGTTATAGTGTCTAGGATTCAGGAGAGGGGTTATTGATCCAGGGATTTTTCTGATTGCCAGATTGGAGTCGGGAAGGAATTTTTCCCTAAAATGAGGACAATTGGCTTCTACCTTATTGGGGGTTTTTGCCTTCCTCTGGATCAACACCTTAGCACAACAGGCTGAACTGGATGGACGTCTTGTCTTTTTTCGGCCTTACAAACTATGAAACTATAAAAGCCTTAGGGCTAGTTCACACGGCTGATTGCCGGCGTAATTGCGGGGACGGATTTCGCCCCGCAATTACGCCGGCTGCCATGCAGCGGGTGCGGGGGGCCGGCAGCTCGCCTGCCCCATAGACTGTCATTATTCACGGTGCGTACATGCCGTAAATAATGTGCATGTCACTTTCTCCCCGCCTGGCGGATTCGCTGAGTGTGGAGAGGAGACGGAATCCATAGTTCTCTATGAGAACTATGGATTACCATAATGACAGAGACAGATTTCAGCCGTACTGCAGCGCAAATACGGCGCGCAGTACGGTTGAAATCAGCGCGCAGATAAGCCGTGTGAACGAGCCCTTATGTGTCTAATACATGTTTTCAAAATGTTGTGTTTGTAGCTTATGGCAACAGTGATCTAGGCAAGCGGGAAAATAAAATGACGAAGTCTAAGGCGATATTCACAGCAAATGAGAGCAGAGGAGTGATAACATTCTTGTTTCTGCAAGGAAAGTCCGCAAAGGATATTCATGGTGATATGGTGCAGACATTGGGGGATCAATGCCCTTCATATTCTACAGTTAAGAACTGGGTAGCCAATTTTAAAATGGGCCACTTCAGCACCAATGATGAGGAACGTCCTGAACCTCAGCAAGTGGTTGTTGTTCTGGATATCATCGATGCTGTGCACAACCTTATACTGGAAAATCAGCAAATTTCATCTAAAGGAATAGCAGACATCATGGGGATTTCTCCTGAACATGTTTTTGTTATTATCCATGAACATTTGAACATGAAGAAGCTATCTGCATAGTGGATCCCCAAATGTTTGACAACAAATCAGAAAGGCATGCGAGTGAAAACTTTCCGGTCCATTTGTCCGTGTTTCCAGACTGATAAGAACTTCCTGGATTGACTGGTTACTTTTGATGAGACCTAGATATATTTGTATGACCCTGATACGAAGGAGTAGTCAGAAGAGTGGAGACACAGTGGTTCTCCTCATCCAAAGAAGTTTAGGGTGCAAAGATCAGCCAATAATGCGATGACGTCTGTGTGTAAGGTATTACATTGAACCTTTAAGACAAACTGAAGGCAGCTCTGAAGGCCAAAAGGTGCGGCAAGCTGTCCAAAGGAATCTTGTTCCTGCAAGACAACACCTCCGCTCACACTGCAACAAGCAACTGGGACAAAACTGGTGGAGCTAGGCTTCCAGCTGGTTGACCACTTACCTTATTCACCAGATCTAGCTCCCTCCAACTATCATCTGTTTCCAAACCTGAAGAAACTCCTCAATGGTACAAAATTTCACACCATTTCTGATGCCATGGCTGCTATGGATGACTGGTTTGAGGCTTATAGAACTTGGAATACTGATGTAAGAAGTGTGTTGACATAAGTGGAGAGTATGTGGAATAAATGTAAAGTTTCATCTTCCTATCTCATTTCTTTCCGGGTAAAGCCAAATACTTATCAGCAGCCCCTCATACCATGGATGAAGTCCTCTTGCAGAGTGCTCTGGACCTCAGACTGGGCCAAAGGTTCATCTTCCAACAAGACAATGAACCTAAGCACACAGCTAAAATAACAAGGAAGTGGCTTCAGAACAACTCTGGGACCATTCTTGACTGGCCCAGCCAGCAATAGCCCTTACCTAATATGAATATATATGTATATGATACAGGGAAAATTTCTTACACTAAATCCAATTGAGCATCTCAGGAGAGACTTGAAAATGGCTGTCCACCAACATTCACCATCCAACCTGAAGGAACTGGAGAGGATCTGAAAGGAAAAATGGCAGAGAATCCCAAAATCCAGGTGTGAAAAACTTGTTGCATCATTCCCAAGAAGACTCATGACTGTAATAGCTCAAAAGGGTTCTTCTACTCAATACTGAGCAAAGGGTCTGAGTTTGGCCACAGGTCTACTTCAGCTGTTGGATGCCAGAAAACTGGTCCAGCTCCATTTTGTACATGTCGTCCATAGTGTTTTTAGACTTTGCAAAGGCGTTTCACACTGTGCCTCATAAAGCGTCTATTGGGTAAATTAAAGTCTATTGTGTTAGAAATTTATATAATTATATAAATGGCCACTAAAAAAGTATGATGAAAAGCAATTTTAAAAAACCGTCAAAAGACAACAGGACATTCCCTTCATCCAGAGAAAAAAGGGATTTAATTTTAAAAAAAAAGAATTTTACCATGAGAACTGGAATAGTGCCTGAGGAGCATCACAGCAGGAACGGGTAAATTTTTTTAAAAAAGGGTTTAGATAGCTATTTAAATACTAAATAATTTATATGTTTTAACCAGTAAAATATCGGGATCCATAGATGGCAACTTTGGGATCTTCCTTGGGGCAAATGTTTTTTGTTTAGGTTTTTCAAAGTTTTATCAGTAGGGGAAACTTAAAACAACCCAACAAATATTCTATGAAAAAAAAAAACACATTTTCTCTCCAGGTGTGGAGCAGCCTTTTTGTGGGAATGGGATGCCTCCCCGTGTTTTCCCAAATAAGATCCCATGCATGCGTTGTGAAATATTTCTTTTTTCTATGTTTGGCCACAAGATGCGCTATGTCCAGTTTTCCAGTATATGCAATGAGGGGCATGGGATGACGAACATGAGCAGCCCATTTTGAAGCTGCAGAAATCAGGGGAAACAGACAGAGACATTTGAAATAAAAGGGGCCAGGATTCACAGTGTTTTCCCGGGAAAGGGAGCTGCTGTCTAACGAGCCATCACAAGAAGAGAGAGAGAGAATCCTGGACAAGAAGGACAAGCTGCCAAGATAAAGGGGGACTGTCTGAAACCCGGGGGACCACCCAAATTCCCCATCCTTCTCCCCTTTGAAAAAACAGGAATTGCCGGCCATCTTTAAGGTTACCTCAGCGGAAAGCGTGCACGCCAACGAGTCAGGAAATGTGAGGAAACCCCGATATTAGTTTAGTCATTTAGGTTCAGTTACAGGCCAAAAAGGGGGGTTTCCCCAAAAAACATCCCCCTGTTCAGGGATTGGAAAATTTTTTTAATTTCACCCTTTTGCTACTTGAAAAACCCGGTTTTATCGGTGAAAGGGAAAAAATTTTTTTGGGCACATGGTGGGTTTTTGAGGGAAGTGGGTAAAAAACATTTTTAAACTGTGTAAGTGCTGTGCTGCACCACGAGCCCACCCCGCAACTGCCACCACACCCCAAATTGTTCCCGTTTGGGGATTTAACGGGATTAAGAAAAGGTTTTGGGGTTTTTCGGCCCCTTTTCCCAACCCCCCGGGGTTTGGTAAAAATTTTCCAGGCATCCAGAGATTTCACTTCTGGCGGCGCGCTGTCAGCCCCAAAGGGGGCCCCGGAAAACAATTTGTAAAAATTTTGTTTGGGGGATCTGTTTTACCATCTTGTTTCAGAAATTCAGTAAAACAAAAAACCCTTGTTGAGCTGGTGTTGGGGGTCGTGTTCTTTGTCCCCGACTTTGCTGTATTCCGGAAAACCCGCCCTCGGTACTCCCGGGGGTTATAAATAGGGCCTTTTTCCATCTAAAAACGTAACTTACGGCAACTCAGTGGCAGATCACTCAGATCGTTATACCTCGCTCTCTTCTGGATACAGAGTTGATGTTGTTCTTAGGACATAAGTAACTTCTACAGTCCTCATACACGGACCCATTGCTCCAATATTTGTTGTTTTTCTAACATTTTGTTTTTCTTCAATAGGGTTTCTCATGTGTTTTTTAATAGATGTCCACAATATATCATTACTGTTCCTACACTATGTGCACATGGGATATCATCATTTCAGGGCATAGTTAGTTGGTAGAGTCCTCAGAAATTTTCTATTTTTTTTCCAAAAATGTTTTACTACACTAATAAATTGATTGCCCATATATATTTTTTTTTACAAAAAGTTTTTGCAAAGTTTTAGTTTATGAGTCTATTAAAACTTTGGGTGAAATAATTTGGGCCCCGTATATTGGGGAGACATATTTATATAATATGTCTCATCCTTTGGATACTCTTCTTCTCTCTACCAATGCTCTGTCTATATACACAATCCTGGTTTTCCCTTTTTTTAAAAAAAGGTTTTGGGCCCCCCCTCTAATGTTGGGCCGTGGGATCCTCCAAAAGGGGGGGTTTTAAACACCTTTTTTAAAATAAAATCATTTTTAAAAAAAATAAACCTGTGAGATCTACAACCCCCTTTAAAACATGCCCCCTTTGGGTTTCCCGACAGTTTACATTTGACACAAAACCCGAAACGACAAAGGGCTGATTCTGCGCGCTTGCTGGTTTGCAAAAACTTTTTCTGATGGGGGGAAAAATGAACTTTAAAGGGGGCTGGGAAAAAAAAAAACCCCTGTCCCAGTATAGAGAATCCCTGATTGGAAAAGTAATTATCAGAGTAAAGACTGCGGACCCCTCCCCCGCTCAGCCCCTTCTTTTCCCCCCTCCCCCCCCCCCTGCGGGTTTTTGAAAAGGGGTGGGGAAAAAAAAAAGATTTCCCGTGGGCTCCTGATAAAAGAATCCACTGGGTTTAATGGGAAAAAATTTTCTAGTAAAAAAAGCAGACCTCCCTTGGCTCCCTGCTCCCGCCCTTCCTTCCCCCCGGATCCAGCAATTTGTGAAAAAATGAAAAAAAACCGTGTTTTCTCTCCTGGAGCAGAAAGTGGGAGAAAACCCCAAAAACCCCTTAACTTTTTGCACAATAGTTTATTCTCTGTGATTTAGCAAAACAATGTTTGCTCAACTACAGAGACTGAGCCTCGGGAACGTGCATGGGAGGTAGTGCTATGACATCATAGAGGAGGTACTTGTTTATTTAAACACAGAAACACAAGACCCTTTTTTCAAGGCTCAAGGCTCAAGTTCAACCCCTTTAAGTTACATGTATTATGGTTTTTGAAATGTTTGTTGTCTCTGTCTATTTACCATGACCAGGTTAGGACTAGTCTATAGGGAAACCCCCGATATGCTCCTGGTTGTGGTGGGCATTGAGAATAGCAGACCTGGAACTGGTTTTCAAGTAGAAAGAGAGGCAGAAAGCAAGAGGCATGTGAGGTTTCTGCAGTCATGTAAAGTAGCTGTAGAATGGACCACCAGAATGTTTCACTGGTAGGCCCCAACAATCAACTTTATTAAGTCCATCACTGCTACTGACCACTTCTCTCTTCTCAGAAGCCCTGGTCAGGATGATGATGTCACTACTTGCTGTATCTTATCAGCAGCATAGAAATTTCTTTATCTTTCTTACTGACAAAGTTTAGCCCTTTAGAGCTCTGTAATTTTCTATCCTACTGTTAAAATATCACCATCAGCAATATCCCGCTAGCAGACAGCTAGAAATAGCAGAGTTTAAATGTCTTTCACTGCTGTAGAACCACCCTCAGCCAGGATGTGTGAGTCTGAAGCTGCCTGTGAATACCAGGCTGTGTGAAACAGCATGGTGAGATTACCCCTTTCAATGCTGTTGTGAAGTGTGAACATGTGGCATATGTTCTATTTGTGATTATAATATTATACCGATTTCTGTGTGGTTGGCAACATGGCAGCAGTGAATTTACCCTTGTGTGCTGACTGATACAGGTAGCTAGCTGGGATTTGGGTTGCCACCTGGCTGGTGTCTCACTAGCACGGCTGGTATTTTCTCCTAAGGGTATTTTCACACAGTGCATTTTTGGTGCATTTGTTTTTGCTGTGCATTTCCGCAAAACAAACTGCACCAAAAAAGCGTTGTGTGAAAGTACCCTAAATGCCGGTGAATTGTTTTTCAACTCCTTTTCTTAAATGATTTGGAGGGCAGGGCAACAGGAGCAGAATTGGAAACCACTCCTCCGATTGTAAGGCTACACAGCACAGGAATACTGTCGGATTTTTTTTAAATACTGAAATTGCCGAGAATCTGATTTCTGGCGTATTTTGTGGCGTACTGCGCTCAAATACGAGGGAAATGCGCCCCAGTCATTACGGTAATCCACAGTTCTCATAGAGAACTATGGATTACGCCTCCTCTCCCCGGGCGTACAATACGACGTGCGGGGAGATAAGTGACATGTCATTTATTCACGGCGCTTACGCGCCGCTAGCAATGACAGTCTATTGGACCGGCGGGCTGCCGGACCCCCCGCATCTCAGGAGTACGCGCCGATCGGCGTGAGCTCCCCAACGCCCAACGTAATTGCAGGGCGTACTGTGAACTTAGCCTTATGGTAACTCTTTGCAGGCAGGACATCGCTGGACAGACACTCACGGTGCAGTCTGGCTGAAGTAATGACTGCCACTCCTCCCCTGTAACTAATTATACATCATTGTGAAACCCCTTTATATTCACTGTTTGTGTTAGTACACCCCTCACATATTGCATTATATCTTTTCATGGGACAACACTGAATATATGACACTTGATGCAATGTAACATAGTCAGTGTACAGCTTGTATAACAGTGTAAATTTGGTGTGCCCTCAAAATAACTCATCACCCAGCCATCAAAAGTGAGTACACCCCTAAGTGAAAATGGACAAATTGTGCCCAAAGTGACAATATTTTGTGTGGGCACCATTACTTTCCAGCACTGACTTAACTCTCTTGGGCATGGAGTTCACTAGAGCTTCACAGGTTGCAGCCACTGGAATCATCTTCCCTCCTCCATGATGACATCATGGAGCTCGTGGATGTTAGAGACCTTGTGATCCTCCACCTTCCATTTGTGGATGTCCCACAGATGCACATTAGGGTATAAGTCTGGAGACATGCTTGGTCAGTCCAGCACCTTTACTCTCATTTTCATTAGCAAGGCAGTGGTCCTCTCGGATGTGTGTTTGGGGTCGGTATCATGTTGAAATACTGCCCTGTGGCCCAGAAGGAAGGAGATCATACTCTGCTTCAGTATGTCACAGTACATGTTGTACATTCATGGTTCCCTCAATAAACTGTAGCTCCCTACAGCTGGCAGCACTTATGCAGCCCCAAATCATGACACTTCCACCACCATGCTTGACTGTAGACAAGACACACTACTCATCTGGTTGCCACTACACATGCTTGACACCATTTGAACCTATTAAGTTTATCTTGGTCTCATCAGACCACAGGACATTGTTCTAGTAATCCATGTCCTTAGTCTGCTTGTCTTCAACAAACTGTTTATTGACTGTCTTGTGCATCTTCTTTAGAAGAGGCTTCCTTCTGGGACGACAGCCACGCAGACCCATTTGATGCAGTTTGCGGCGCATGGTCTGAGCACTGACAGACTGACCCCTCACCCCTGTAACCTCTGCAGTGATGCTGGTTGCACTCATTCATCTATTTTGAAAAGACAATCTCTGGATATGACGCTGAGCATGTGCACTCAACCAATGGCGAGGCCTGTTCTGAGTGGAACCTGTGTTGTTAAACCGCTGTATGGTCTTTTCCACCATGCTGCAGCTCAGGTTCAGGATGTTGGCAATCTTCTTATAGCCTAGGCCATCTTTATGTAGAGCAACAATGCAGAAAGTTCTTTGGCACAAGGTGCCATGTTGAACTTCCAGTGAGCAGTGATAACACCAAATTTAAGGCACCTGCTCCCCATTCACACCTGAGATCTTGTAATACTAATGAGTCACATGACAAAGTGAAGGGATTTGTCCATTTTCACTTAGGAGTACAAGCTGTACACTGACTACTTTACATTGTTTCTGTGTCATATCCTCAGTGCTGTCCCATGAAAATATATAATACAATATTTACAAAAATGTGAGGGGTGTACACACTTTTGTACTGCTAAATAAAGATTGAATAAATAGGATACAGTGAACAGAGCACATATTCCATGGAAACAGGTGTCTAGCATTATATAGTGCATGATAGGTGGGAAATATAGGATAAATGACAGAGTAAGTGCAATGCGCTTACACTCCATAGAAACAGGTCTCTGCCTTTACATGTACATGAAGGTGGGAATGAACAGGAATAAGATGAATCTTAGTGAAAGTAAAATAGATTCCATAGGAAAACAGGTGTCTACACTTTACCTGCTATAATAGATGCAGAATGAACAGGATATATAGGCAGTTTACAGTGAAATGAACACCCATACCATAGAAACAGGTGCCTAGCACTTTATCTGTGCATTATAGGTGAGGAATGGACAGGATATATAGGCAGTTTATAGTGGAAAGAACACCTATAGCATAGTAACAGGTGGCTAGCCCTTTACCTGTGCATGATAGGTGCTGAATGAATAGGATATATAGGAAGTTTATAGTGGATTTAGATTTAAGAACAGGAGACACTTTTAATTATAATTTATTTATTTACAGCTAACATAACACATAAAATATATTTGTTGTATATAGATGAGAATGAACGGGATAATAGGCAGTTTTTACAGTGAAATGAACACCCATACCATAAAAACAGGTGCCTAGCATTTATCTGTGCATTATAGGTGGGGAATTTACGGGATATAACATTTTAGTGGAAAAAACACCAAAAGCATAGTAACAGGGCTACCCCTTTTCCCTGTGCATGATAGGGGTGAATGAATGGGGATATATAGGAATTTAAAATGGATTTAGATTTAAAACGGGGAGACATTTTTTAATTATAATTTATTTATTTACAGCTAACATAACACATAAAATATATTTGTTGTATACATGACCATTGTCAAAACTTTACAGGGGCTTTATTGCTACAAAAATCATATCTGTAATGATGAGGACAGTAAAAATAAGCACTTTTGCAATTGGTTTGTATTACCTAAATCACTTAGTATAGCAGATATGAGCTAATCTGTGTGTCTATAGCTCTGTCTGCAGCAAATGGTCAGGGCATGCCCCCTTTTCTGTGATTCGCTGCCTGATACTTTTCTTCTTTACCATTTCTGATTGTAGATTGCTCAATTCTGTTGTCTATATATGGTTATGAGGGTGGCTATATTACCTGCACTGCTTTAACAGCATTTAGATAGATGCTTTACAGCAGCTTCATGCACATAGGAACCTGTGAACAGGAGCAGACTCATTGACTTCTCGAGGAGATTTTCCTAGGCATGCTCTGTGACCTTGGAAGCAGTCAGTGTACAGGGCAGGGGAGAAGGCGAACTGTTGTGACTGGTGGATCCTGTGTTATTTATACATTGGTGTCACTTTCATTGTAACCCTGCTTTTACTGATAATGAGCAGACTACTGAAAATCTTTTTCTACGGAAATTGTCAGACTATTATTAGGCCTAGTGGCCAAAGTGAAAGCTGCCAGACTTAAATAAGAAAATAATTATTTGCGGGTATTTTAGGCCCCATTGATACTGCACTTGGTCAGTACATCTAAAAAAATATATAATTGGATCCCACTGCCCAGAATGCACTGAAGGCATTGAACCCAGGAGAGGTGAATCTATCAGGGTCTAATAGTGTCCCATTTGATGATATCTTGATTTCATAGTTGGCCTTACACAGTTTGATCAAAATCTGCACTATACACAAAGTGTAGCAGTAATAGCATAGCATTAATTCAGTTCAAAATATTCCACAAATTCACTGCTTGTGTGTGTCTTAGGGCTGGTTTACATGTGCGTCAGATGTTCTTTAACGAGTCTCTATTGCAGATCCCGACAAATATTGCAGGAAAAATAGTGTAGAACTATTGTTTCTGTTAAAATGACAAGACACCATGACAGAAACTTGAAGGACCCTATTGTAGTCAATAGGGTGCGTTTGGCACCATTGGTGTAATGGATCCATTGACAGAACAAAGATGGAGGCTCTGAAAGGAACCTCTGACACAGGTGTAAACCAAACCATAGTGCTTGCTTGCTAAAGATGTGCTTGTTGTGCATGCTTATTTTTTGCATTTCTGCCACCACAACATGCACCAGTGTTCTTATTATATTATTATCTAGGCTTGTTGACTGACTAACTTTATCTTGTTTTTATACTGCAGCGGAATCATCGGAGTCCTTAGAGCATGCATAGTCTCTTTAGGATTATGCTTGCTCTATTTCATATCAGTATACGTTTTATGTGCCAGACACAAAGGTGTGGTCTATGGCCCAAACACAGTGTAAATTAAGACAGTTTTTAAAAGAAATACCAGTCAGCCCACCTAATGACCTCACATCACTAAGAGAGTTTAATCATAGATTGTGTTCACTTTATGACGTTGAAGTGAGTTTAACGTACATGTCACAAACCCTTTCCAATGTACTTGCAAATGTGCTCACTGACTTTCATTAGCTTAACATACATGTTTTTTTATCGTCTTTGCTTTTTAATACAAGGGGATCCCACCAATATATTGTAAACTGTACATTTTCTCATAATGGGAATCATTTACAAACATGTGACTATACTGGAATTTAAAGGAGTTATCTCACTACAGGCTTTCAGCGTGTCTGGCAGCATAGGATTTTTGAATTCAGGGGCGTGCTTCTTGTCTGCCTCTTCTCCTCCCCCCCCCCTCCCCTCAGCACACAGACAGCTCTCCTCCGCGGACTGCAGTAACTACTCTACAGCCGGGGATGGGGGCGTGAGGGGGTTTGCTGCCAGAGTTAACCCTGTGTGTGCCTGCTTAGGTCTGCTGCTCACAACTGGATCAGCTGCACTGTGCGGCTGCTGTGGCTGAGCTCTTGCTGCTCCTCTCCACAGAGTGTGGAGTGTGGAGAGGTCTGTGAAGCTGTGTATGATAATAGCAGAGCAGGGGGATGTAAAGGTTCCTATACCCCCTGCTTAGCATACAAATCTCCACGGACATCTCAAGCAACAACAAACAAACCCTGTCAGAACACACACAGGGCAGCTGTGAAGTGTGTTACTATAATCACGATGTGTCACTAATACAGCAGAGCAGTGAGGGATATGAACCGTTCAATTGCCCCCCTGATCTGTTCTATTAGTATAGTCAAAGCTCCACAGACACAACATGATTATAGTAACACACTTCACTGCTGTCACATCCTACTGACCACAAATCAGCCTCACCTCTGCTCTCCTCAATCTGTGTAGAGAGCAGGAGGGAGCAGGCACACACAGGGTTAATCCAGGAAGCACAGCGACACAGACACAGAAGCCAGAGCCCTCCCTCTCCCTTCCCTACAGAAGCATCACATACTGTGCGGGAGGGGCTCTGTGCTCCGACCTGTATTCAGAAACAGATGAGTCACCAGGACTGGCAGCCAGTGAGATAAAAATCAACAGGTCGGTGGCTATAGTGATCTGAGGAGCTGATGCACTCCTACTACCAGGGATAACACAAAATCAGTAGGACATTTGTAATAAACATATATTGCAAAGCTGCTTGTTTTTTAAAGATCTTTTAATTAAAACCCAATCATTGTAGCGAGACAACCCCTTTAAACCCAAAATGCAGTGTGAACAGAGCCTTACATGCAAATTGCTAATCGTAATATAAATTAAAATTTCATTTGTCAAGCTTTCAATACATGAGCCACTACTTATGTACATCAGCTTCTCTATAATAGTTATTGTGTTGTATATATATATCACATAGAACGTAGATGTAAGTTGCTATGCAGTTTCTATTATTACCTATGAAAAAATGAATGAACTTTTGTAATGTAACTGTAGGCAGAATAAATACAAGTTTGAGCTTGTTAGTCTGAAATGTGTTGTCCCATTAGAATTATGGCTTATGGATCGTTCAGGACCTCCTTTATTAGAAAAAGACCAGTGCTATTGCAAACATGCGTCGGCATGATCATGTATTACATAGGAGTCAGTATGATCATGAATTATATAGTTGCCCAATTATTAGAATGGATATGATAGTGTAGCCACCCACCCTTTCAATAATACATAACTTCTGGGCATTGTAGCAGTTGAATTCATGATTATCAACTTAATGCCAGAGCAAATTTTTATTTAAGTAGGAGTTGTCCAGATGATAGTAGTTAGAGCGTTTTTTTAAAATAAAATTCACACCAATTGGTACAGATTTTATCCTGGATGAATTGCGGGTTTTGCTCTGCAATAAATCTATATAAAAAATATGTATCCAATACAAAAAATATGAATACTTAAGAAATCTGTTCCAAAATTTGCACTAATTTTCACCAGTGTAGTAGACCAACAATCCTATCCAGTGTAATTGAGATTTGCTAGCAATTTAGTTTAAAATAAGTTAAATATCTGCAATACAGTCATCCCTCACTATATCGCAGTTCACTTATTGCGGCTTCACTGTATTGCAGGGTTTTAAAAAATATATATATCTACCTGGATCTAATTCTGTATTGTGGAGTTTTCGCTATATCGCGTGATTTTGCGGTATGGAATGAAAAGCAACCAACCACAGCACTGTCTTCTGTATCCTGGCCACTGATTGGCTGATTGAGCATATGAAGTGTTAGTAACAGTGAGGGAAAGGTTTATAGGAGAAGCCTTAAAATAAATATAAATAATAAAATAAATATAACGCCTCTACTTCACGGATTTTCATCTATTGCGGGGGTCTCTGGAAGGTAACTCCCACGATAGGTGAGGGATCACTGTTTTAGAATCCAGCCGGTATTTTGTCGTCTTTCGCATGATTTTGGGGGGATGGTTCAGTTCACGGTTTGCGGATTCGCCCCCCCCCCATCTCTCCCCAACCATCAAAATCCGTTCTGTTTAGTAACTAGTGAGTGAAATATAGTCAGTTTCATCAGACAGAGAACAACTGAGTAAACGGCAACAGTATCATGCCTCACCCTATTACTACAAAAATAATAGGGCTCAAAGTCTCAGAGAACATAGGAACACCTCAGTTAACAAAGTAAATTTTGGAAGTCAAGATCCATTAAACAAAGCCCATTAAGATCACAGCTGTTGAAGGAACTATTTGAGATTTGGAGACTGATGACCTCGGACTGCAGCGATGAAGCACCATCTCGCTGTGCAGCTTGATGCCAGAATGAGCAGAAATTCGGAACAAGCTGGAAAGCAAATTATGAAATGTTAATAGGAATAAAATACTCAGTGCGATCTGTTACATCTGTTATATCAGCAGTAAAATATCACAAATAAAACAAAAAAAATTCAGAGATGGCCTCTAAACCTGGATGCTGTTATATTCAGGGAAGGTCCATATGGCATGTCAGATGCCGTACAGTATCTCACAAAAGTGATTAGACCCCTCACACTTTTGTAAGCATTGTATTATATATTTTCATGGGACAACACTGAAGATATGACACTTTGATACAATGCAAAGTAGTATCAAAGTGGTGTACCCTCAAAATAACTGAACACAACCATCAATTTCTAAACCACTGGCAACAAAAGTGAGTACACCCCTAGGTGAAAATGGCCCAATTTGCCATTTTCTCTCCATAGGGTTATGTAACCCGTTAGTGTTACAAGGTCTTAACTGTGAATGGGGAGCAGGTATGTTTAATTTGGTATCATAGCTCTCACACCATCTCAAACTGGTCATTGGAAGTTCAACATGGCACCTCGTAGCAAAGAACTGTCTGATGATCTGAAAAAAAGAATTGTTGATCTACTTAAAAATGGCCAAGGCTATAAGAAGAAGGCTAAGACCCTGAAACTGAGCTGCAGCATGGTGGCAAAGGCCATACAGTGGTTTAACAAAATAGGTTCCACTCAGAAGAAGCTTAGCCATGGTCGACCAAAGGAGTTGAGTGCATGCGCTCAGCATTATAATCAGAGATTTTCTTTTCTAAATAGATTAGGGCAAATAGTTGTGCAGGGGTTTTTAAAAGGGTGGGAGGGGGGAAAATAGTGCTCAACCTTTTTCCGCACACGCATAAAAAGGGTCTGCATGGCTGCACCCCCAGAAGGAAGCCTCTTCTATAGAAGATGCACAAGAAGCCCACAAAGAGTTTACAGAAGACAAAAAAACTAAGGACATGAAATACTTGAACCAGCCCTGGGCTCTCATCGGGAGCTAAAAAGACTACAGCTCAAGAGACAAAACCCCCAACAAACATTTGCAGAAACAAGCAAACTAAGGACTGAATACTTAAACCATGTCCTTGCTTGATAGAGCACGGACATGGGCAGAGGGTGTAAATTTGTGTGGGGGGGTAACCAGGTAAAGGAAGTAAAAGAAATTTGTTTTGGGCTACAGCAACATTTGGTGGATTTCATGGCTTGGGGCAGAATGATGCTGTGGGTGGGGGAGAGCTACAGTCATTGAGAAGCACAACCCAACGTACTTGACATACTGAAGTGGCATGACCCCTCCCTTTGGATACGGGCCCCCCGGGGCTTTTTCCCTTTTCCCCCCCCCCAAAGATGCAAGCCTTGCAAAAAGATTAAAAGTGTTGGTGGCCAAGCATGTCCCCCAGGTTAAACCCTATTAAGCATCGGGGGGCATCTTCAAACAAAAACTGGAGGGCGAAAGGCTCAAAATCCATAATGCCCATCAGGAGGGTAGAGGGATTCCGTGGAAACCCTGTGAAACTCTAGTGAACTGCATGCCCAAGAAAGTAGCAAACCTACAAAATTTAAAGGGCCAAGGTATCAACACAATCATGTACATGTAAATGGACAAAATCAGAAACAGTACCAACCCAACAAATATCAAAAAGTAAAATAAATATTTTATTGAATCTTGGTACAAAAACAAAATTAAAAAAAGTAAAGATTTTAGTGACAATGGACACACCACCAACCCCCAACTAACTGGACAAAATTAAAGAGAAATCATATCTCATTAAGTAAATCTGGAAAAAAGTAACAACATAGTAGAATTTTTCATTTCTATTTAACAATAAATTATATGTAAACCAAGTAGTAATTCAGGTGGGCGGGGGTTTCAACCCTAAAACGTGTGTTTTGCATACGCTTTCTCAAGGAAAATGGTAGTGCATATCAAAAACAAAATATATATAGATAACCTTCATCCAATCGGATTCATTTAGAAAAATAGATGGCGAGTTGTGCCAATCAGAGAACACCATTCCAGGAGTCAAGATAATAACTATCCAAAAAATCTTTATGAAACATACATCCAACAAGAAGTCATATGAGTGATGACAAAGTGCTGGTAAAGTTTTATTGAGCGCAAATGCGTTCCACACACAGTTTAAAATGCCAGAGTGCAAATGTGATGAGACAAACACCATTGTGAAACATGCAAAGTGCAGAGTGAGTGACAAACATGTGAGTTTCCCCTTTAGAAAGCATATGAGAAACGCATGTCGGAGATTGACACCCCGGCCCACCTCTGGCTATACTAGTTAGTGAAGTATATATTTGTTACATATGTATATGTCATACTATGTTGTTACTTCTTTCCATATTTACTTAATGAGATATGATTTCTCTTTAATCTTGTCCAGTTGGTCGGGTCGGTGGTGTTTCCATTTGGGTTTGTATTGTCACTAAAAAACTTTATTTTTTTTTTTTTGTTTTTGTACCCAAAAATTTCATAAAAAATTTATTTTACTTTTTTTATTTGTTTTTGTGGGTTTCCATGCCCAAAGAAGTTAAGGCAATGGGTGGAAAATAAAGGTGGTCACACAAAATTGACACTTTTGGGCACAAATTTTTCCATTTCCCCTTGGGGTGTACTCGTTTTGTTGCAGTGGTTTGACATTGATGGTTTGTGTTTTTAGTTTTTTTGGGGCCCCAAAAATTTTACATGTTATACAACTGTAACTGACTACTTTACTTGTTAAGGTGTCTATTTCGTGTTCCCGTAAAAAGATACAATCAATTTATAAAATGTGAGGGTGGTTCAATTTTTTTGAGTACTGTATGTCATGCGCTTTTAAAAATTCATTTCAATAAAATAGAAGCCACTCTATTTAACTGGCTGTGCTGTTTGTGTTGTGACCCCTTTATTCCCCATGTACACCTTCTTGATGTTTTAGTTTTTCCCCCGCGAAGTCTTCAGTACTCCTCAGTCCGTCCTGACCCTGGCTAGTAACTGACCACAGATTTCCTGGATCCTTTCTGGCCAACTTTGAGAACCACATTGTTACTAGCATTCCGCTCTTCTAGGTTTTTCATGCCATGGTTCCTAAGGAATAAATACATACTTGACCCACTGATGGCACCAGGGGCATAATAAAATAGTGAAATGTGGGTCCCTTAAAAGGGGATATAAAATCCAGTTTAATTCCTTCTTTATGTACAAAAACCTGGTCCAAAGATGTATGAAATAAGTTAAACTGTATGTACTAAACATAGCAATTCTAGATAATAAAACTTACTTTTGGTTGAAGTAGACTTTAGGGACTACACTGACACATAAATGCATCAAAAATGTGAAAATGTAAATCTGGCAAGATAAATTTGATGCTTGCTAGGCTTTTTAGATCTAGAAGAAGGTGTAAAAATGTTCAAAATACCAGTACGGTTTGTGAGCAATTTGTGACAAAATTCTGGTAAATATTGCTTTGTAAGTATCCTCAAGTGATCTCATACAGAAGGCACCAGTCATTTAAAATTCTAACATTTTCCAAAAATAATTTATTTTCTCTTTACGGTAAAAATATCTTAATGTTTCCCTAACACGGTTTAAAGTGTAACTAAACTGCTGGGAAATATGTGGGGAGGGAGCAAGGAGGTTGATCCTAACCTAGGAATAGGAAAGTGAAACTTAACACAGAAATAATATTTCTGATAACAATCCCCCTTTCAAAACCTGAAACCATTCGCTTTTGAGGAGACCCCCTGCCAGAATGGAGAAGATCTCACGGTATTTTGTAGCTTGCGGCCGTAAGATTTTAGATATATGTTTTATGAGCACCATAATAAGTGAGCACCTATAGTAGATTACCAAATCTCAATTTTTTTTTATATTTTTTTAATTTTTAAATTTATAAATGTAAATTTGTGGAAAAATTTAAAAACATATTTTTTAAGGTAAAATTTTTTTCCCGGGAAGTAAATTTTTTTTACATTCTATGTGCGCTTTATGTGTTTTTTTTTCCAAGATTTTAGTCATTTTGGAAATTACGGCATCTCAAAAAAAAAAATTCACTGAAAAGACAATTGATAAAATAATTTAAGTCAAATAAGAAACCCATTATTGTTAGTCATTAAGTAGAATTTCAAGGTTTTAAAATTAAACATTTGTTTCCCTATAACAAATAAAATGTAGTCCCGGAGAACCCCCTTTTTAATTTTCCCAATGATATTTTAATTTTTTAAGATGCTCTTATATTATAAATGTAAGATATTGTAATATTCCCTGGAAACAACTAAAACCCTCCTTTTTTATTTTTGGGAATGAAAATTATTAAAAAGAAATTATAATTAGGTTTTTCTCACATCTGATGTTCAGGGGCAATTTTTATGCAAAAATGGAGCCTGAGGCCAAAAGCAAGGTGGGAGACCCGGCTTTGTTTTTTGATTTAAAACCCCGTTGGTTTGGGGTAGTGGAAGGGGTTACTTGCGACCCCCCTTGAATCAATAACCTTTTATTCTTCTGCGCTGATGTAGGGCAGGATGGGTTAAATTCCCGGGGTTGCTCCTATAAATCCCCTGGAGCTATAAAATTGGGCCCCGGAGCAATAGTTATTTGCAACTCTTTAAAAAAGGGTTTCCTGTGAACTGAACTTTTTAAACCTACACTTATCTGTATTATAAGTTTTAGACTTTGCCCTAAAAAGAAAAAAAGGGGTAAAAGATAACCCAGTTTTTTCCCAAACTGAACAATCATCCAAAACCCAATAACCGTCAACCTAGTGATCCCCACCCATGGACCCCCCCAAACCCGGGGGAAACATCAGGGAATCGGGGTTTTGTTGGGGCCCCTGATCAAATTTTTACAGAAAGGGACCCTTTGAAATGGTCAAGATGGGAATTGAAATTTGGGGTGGGGGGCCCTAGATTTTTGGCGTGTGGGTTTCCGAAATTACCAGGGGCCTTGCTCCAAATTCCCGCAATCGGGCCAGTGGGAGTTTTTAGATAATTGGAGAGCTACCTGGAGCCTAAGGAGCCTACAATAATATTATTAACCATAAGGACACTAAAAAATAAGATTGCTACTTTAACCCTTTTACTTCTAAGGACTTATGAAATACAACATGATGTTAAGTTGCAAGAATATAAAGTCTACAACTTGTGCATTTTATGATCTGCTTGGGTCAGACATTTAAAAACGAACATGAATTGTATTAATTGTTTTACAAATGTTTTCCCTTTTTGCTAAATTAAGAGATATGTGAATGTAATGATGTGTGACTTTTACACTTCTCTTGGACGAACACTGTTAAGGCTAGTTCACACGGCTTATTGCCGACGTAATTGCGGGGACGGATTTCGCCCCGCAATTACGCCGGCTCCGTGCAGCGGGGGCGGGGGGCCGGCAGCTCGCCGGCCCCATAGACATGCATTATCCACGGTGCATATCCTGCCGGGATAATGTGCATGTCACTTTCTCCCCCCTCGGCATATCCGCCGAGTGGGGAGAGGAGACGGAATCCATAGTTCTCTATGAGAACTGTGGATTACCGTAATGACAGGGACGGACTTCAGCTGTATTGGAGCACAAATACGGCGCGCAATACGGCTCAAATCCCTCCTATTTTAAGCCGTGTGAACGAGCCTTTAATGTTAAAGGGGATGTATCGCTTCCTTAGTTCGGCTGATTCATACTGCTCACAGCTTCTCAACTCTAGAAATGCAGGGGCGTTTCTTCCCCTCCCAGCTGGGTGACACCATCCCCCCTTCACTGTTCATGCTGGCTCCAGAGGACCCCCCCCTCTGAGTCCACATATCACTGTGTCTTTCCCTATGCAGTCTTATTTTGTAAGAGCTGTTCACATACCACAGGCTGCATTCAACCTAGACTGAGCACTGATCTCTTCTACTCTCACAGCTGGAGATTTGTTACAGTTGAATCCAGCTTTCTATGAACGGCACAGATCTCGCTCTATGCAGGAGAGTTAGGCACCGAGACAAAACTGTTATGTTTTCTCATTGTAGAATCTGCTGCAGTGTGTTTCTGCTGGGCGTGGAGAGAGAAAATGCTACGGCCCCTAACTCTGAGAGGGAGGGATCGACACAAATGGTGCTGTTTCCTGATTGTGTAAGCCCTTCAGTGTTATTCTGTTTCTTCTGGCTGTGTAGAGTGAAAATGTGCCGGTCCCTTACTCTGAGTGAGAGACACAGAAATGCTCGCTCCTGTGAATACGACCGACCGGGGGCTGAACAGAATGTAAATGAGCTCTCAGCTAGTGAAATGTAAGGAGGAGGGATCCGACCAGGACTGGAGATCAGTGTAAACAGAAACACAAGATAAGGTATACTGTGAATACAATACAGCTTTGCTAATGACATCCAATTTCAAAGTTGCTTGTATTCACTGTCCCCTTATTCTGAAGACCATTTAATGAAATGATACAACCCTTTTAAGGGAGACTTATAAGCCATGCAGTGGTGCCTCGGAAAATAGAATATGTATAATTTTACCACCCCAAGAGCAACATCTAAGGCCACTGACTCGACTAGCCAGGACTCTACCTTGCACTGACAAGGTTCAAAAACTCTGAAAGAGCTCTCTGCAGGTAGGTAGCTTGGCTGGGCTTAAATTCTTAGTCATGTTTCAGATCTGACTGAAAAAGAAGCAACATCCAATAAGTAGAACTAGATAGCTCTCTTCTTTTCTCATTAGAAGTAATTAACATATCCTACTTTCCCAGGGAGTATTGCATGGTCTACACATCTCCCTGCACCTTTATGGTGCTCTCCACAAGGATAAACTTTACAACTTTACATCAAAGCCCTCCCACCCATCAAGCCAGAACACTGCTCTTTTCTTGGTGAGGGGTAAAAACCTTAAATCAGCTGTCTTTAGATGGCTGACTTTTATTCTGGCTTGGCTTAAATTCCTTGTCATGTTTCAGGGCTCTATACTGAGTCGGATTTAACTCAAAGGGAAGCTATCTTCAGTAGGTGGCACTAGAGACTCAGCTCTCTTCCTTCTGTCTTAAAGTTTATTTACATTTGATATATATTTGTTCATGTTTTATGTGTGTATGTCAAAAGTGTAAATTTTATCCAGGCAGCAAAAGGGTTAAAAATGGCTGAAATAGTCATTAACATTTCCACAAAATTTGCATTAATTAATAGTACAAGCTTATAAAACAAACAGTGTAATATATATTATATTACAAAATAATGCCATTTTCTCAACTTATTAAAGGGGTTGTCTCGCTACAAAGAATAGCTTTCAAATTGTAGGGAACACAAAATAAAGACATTTTCCAAATATATTGCTTTGTTTCTCTGTTTTCCCTAAGGAGATACAAGTGAATTTATGACCTCCCTGGCTATTTCAGTTCCCTCAGTAACCCACCTGTAAACAATTCTCCCCCTGCTGTTTGTTCAATGAGATAACAGTGAGTGATGTCATCACACAGGTCACAACAGTGTCCTGTGCTGCTCAGCAGTAAAAGCTTGATTTATGTAAAATAAACAGAACTGTAATTAGGGCTTTTGTTTTGGTGATCATCTTAGAAGTCCTGTTAGTAGTTTGAGCAGCTAATCTGATCTAATTAGAATCTGAAAGCAGAGCACAGTGCATGGAGCTGTACAAGCTGTATGCAAATGAGCATATGCAAATGAGTCAGTCTGAACCAGGAAGTGGCAGAGTATTTCATTCATGCATTGTCTGAAACTCTGAAGGGAGACAACTCCTTTAACTCCTCTCCATCCACTCCCCTTCTAAAAAACTGCTAAAAGCCCCTTTTGGCCAAACCATCAGCTGACTGATTGATCAGGCTGAAACTGCCTATAGAAGTCTATAGAGTAGGGAAAGGGAAGTAGCAACCCAGTATTTAAATCACAGTTTACACTCCTCAGTAAGTACTGCTCTATAATGTCCTCCATGCTCCACCTGTACTTCACAGGTCTGAAGGTGTGCTATAGAGATGTGTATGTGAAGGGTATGGGAGACATCATAGCAGCTAGGGGGAACTAAAAATTAGCGATAAAGCCTACACAGAGGAAAGCCTGCAGATAAAATTGCCATATACAAGTTATATAATGGGCTGTGCTATTCCTCAGGCATACACAGCTTATCCTGAAACGTGTGTTTATTTCAATGAACTTTACTTCATCTAGACAATGTTTTAGAGGTAAAGATCAGCTGTTCTGTAGCGTGAATCATCACGAACACTAGGAAAGCTTTTTGGATGAGTGCAAATATGAACTTTTTCTAATTTGGCAGAAAACTAGTTCCAGTCCTATTATTTAGAGGGCAGAGCTGATCATGCCAGGTAAATCACCTCTGATGACGGCGAACAGGGATCAACAGAAATAATGTCATTGTATGTGAACCCTGTTATTGCGTATTGATCGGCGGGCAGAAATCCTTTACAAACTGCGCACTCACCTTCACCAGTATAAGTTTCCTCATAACCGGCTCAAACAGATTCTGCCCAAATGTCATGTATATTGTGTAGTCTGGTGATGACCTGCTGTGGCTCTTGTATCCTTTCAATTCTAAAAATATAAAAAAGGAAAAAAAATTGGCAAAGCTTTTTTCTGAGCCTGCGGTACTGTCAGACATATCCTCTAATTAGTTGCCTTCTGGGCCAACAATGGGAGAGAGAAGAGCGAATGACAATATACATGAGGGATGGCAGATAGGAGAAAAAGGTAGGGACACACAGGGCTGCCGTAAAAGCAGTACAGGGGGTAAAGAAGCCCGGTGAAAGAAGGGGGCCCGCTGCAAGCAGGCCCTCTTGTTTCATAAACTACTCAGCCTGGACAGCCCCGCGGCACTGCTGACCTTCCGCAGTGGCCCGTGCGTCTCAGCGTGTGAGGAAGGGGGGCCGCGCTCCAATTTATAGGAGTGAGTGCTCTTTACATTAATACAGCTGCAGCAGCAGAGTCTCTCCTTGCAGTTCTCATGCAGCCCCTGATCGGAGTCGGCCCCTCCTCTCTGTGCCTCTGTGCATCAGGCAGAGAGAGAGAGGGGCCGACACTGATCACAGGCTCTAGAACTGGAAGTGAGAGATGCTGCAGCTGTAGCACTGTAAAGAGCACTCACTCCTGTGAATCGGAGTGCGACCCCCCCCTGCTCACATGCTGAGATACTGTGGGGCCTCAATGAAGCCGCCCTCTGACCCAGCGATCCCCACCCCCTGAAGCTGGGGGTGCTGTGTCTGAGGCTGGGGGTACTGTCTGAGGCTGGGGGTGCAATATCTGAGGCTGGGAGTGCTGTGTATTAGAATAGGGGTGCTGTGTCTGAGGGTAGAGGTGTTGTATCTGAGGCTTGGGGTGCTGTGTCTGAGGCTGGAGTTACTTTATCTGAGGCTGGGGGTGCTGTATCTGCGACGGGGGGTGCTGTGTCTGAGGCTAGAGGTGTTGTATCTGAGGCTGGGGGTGCTGTGTCTGAGGCTGGGGGTACTGTATCTGAGGCTGGGGGTGCTGAGTCTGAGGATAGAGGTGCTGAGTCTGAGGATAGAGGTGTTGTATTTGGGGCTGGCGGTGCTGTATCTGAGGCTGGGGGTGCTGTGTCTGAGGCTGGGGGTGCTGTGTCTGAGGCTGGGGGTGCTGTGTCTGAGGCTGGGGGTGCTGTGTCTGAGGCTAGAGGTGCTGTGTCTGAGGCTGGGGGTGCTGTGTCTGAGGCTGAGGGTGCTGTGTCTGAGGCTGGGGGTGATGTGTTTGAGGCTGGGGGTGCTGTGTCTGAGGGTAGAGGTGTTGTATTTGGGGCTGGAGGTGCTGTGTCTGAGGCTGGGGGTGCTGTATCTGAGGCTGGGGGTGCTGTATCTGAGGCAGGTGGTGCTGTATCTGAGGCTGGCGGTGCTGTGTCTGAAGCTGGGGGTGCTGTGTCTGAGAGTAGAGGTGTTGTATTTGGGGCTGGGGGTGCTTTGTCTGAGGCTGGGGGTGCTGTGTCTTAGGCTGGGGGTGCTGTGTCTGAGGCTGGGGGTACTGTATATGAGGCTGGGGGTGCCGAGTCTGAGGATAGAGGTGTTGTATTTGGGGCTGGGGGTGCTGATTCTGAGGCTGGGGGTGCTGTGTCTGAGGCTGAAATTGCTGTGTCTGAGGCTAGAGGTGCTGTGTCTGAGGCTGGGGGTGCTGTGTCTGAGGCTGGTGGTGCTGTGTCTGAGGCTGGGGGTGCTGTGTCTTAGAATAGGGGTGCTGTGTCTGAGGATAGAGGTGTTGTATTTGGGGCTGGGGGTGCCGAGTCTGAGGATAGAGGTGTTGTATTTGGGGCTGGGGGTGCTGAGTCTGAGGCTGGGGGTGCTGTGTCTGAGGCTGAACGTGCTGTGTCTGAGGCTAGAGGTGCTGTGTCTGAGGCTGGGGGTGCTGTGTCTGAGGCTGGGCGTGCCGTTTCTTAGCATAGGTGTGCTGTGTCTGAGGTTAGTGGTGTTGTCTCTGAGGCTGGGGGTGCTGTGTATGAGGCTGGGGGTGCTGTGTATGAGGCTGGGGGTGCTGTGTCTGAGGCTGGGGGTGCTGTGTCTGAGGCTGGGGGTGCTGTGTCTGAGGCTGGGGGTGATGTGTCTGAGGGTAGAGGTGTTGTATTTGGGGCTGGTGGTGCTGTATCTGAGGCTGGCGGTGCTGTCTCTGAGGCTGGGGGTGCTGTGTCTGAGGCTGGGGGTGCTGTATCTGAGGCTGGGGGTGCCGAGTCTGAGGATAGAGGTGTTGTATTTGGGGCTGGGGGTGCTGATTCTGAGGCTGGGGGTGCTGTGTCTGAGGCTGAAATTGCTGTGTCTGAGGCTAGAGGTGCTGTGTCTGAGGCTGGGGGTGCTGTGTCTGAGGCTGGGGGTGCTGTGTCTTAGAATAGGGGTGCTGTGTCTGAGGGTAGAGGTGTTGTATCTGAGGCTGGGGGTGCTGTGTATGAGGCTGGGGGTGCTGTGTATGAGGCTGGGGGTGCTGTGTATGAGGCTGGGGGTGCTGTGTCTGAGGCTGGGGGTGATGTGTCTGAGAGTAGAGGTGTTGTATTTGGGGCTGGGGGTGCTTTGTCTGAGGCTGGGGGTGCTGTGCCTTAGGCTGGGGGTGCTGTGTCTGAGGCTGGGGGTACTGTATATGAGGCTGGGGGTGCCGAGTCTGAGGATAGAGGTGTTGTATTTGGGGCTGGGGGTGCTGATTCTGAGGCTGGGGGTGCTGTGTCTGAGGCTGGGGGTGCTGTGTCTTAGAATAGGGGTGCTGTGTCTGAGGGTAGAGGTGTTGTATCTGAGGCTGGGGGTGCTGTGTCTTAGAATAGGGGTGCTGTGTATGAGGCTGGGGGTGCTGTGTATGAGGCTGGGGGTGCTGTGTATGAGGCTGGGGGTGCTGTGTATGAGGCTGGCGGTGCTGTGTCTGAAGCTGGGGGTGCTGTGTCTGAGAGTAGAGGTGTTGTATTTGGGGCTGGGGGTGCTTTGTCTGAGGCTGGGGGTGCTGTGCCTTAGGCTGGGGTGCTGTGTCTGAGGCTGGGGGTACTGTATATGAGGCTGGGGGTGCCGAGTCTGAGGATAGAGGTGTTGTATTTGGGGCTGGGGGTGCTGATTCTGAGGCTGGGGGTGCTGTGTCTGAGGCTGAAATTGCTGTGTCTGAGGCTAGAGGTGCTGTGTCTGAGGCTGGGGTGCGGTGTCTGAGGCTGAGGGTGCTGTGTCTGAGGCTGGGGGTGCTGTGTCATTAGAATAGGGGTGCTTTGTCTGAGGGTAGAGGTGTTGTATCTGAGGCTGGGGGTGCTGTGTATGAGGCTGAGGGTGCTGTGTATGAGGCTGGGGGTGCTGTGTCTGAGGCTGGGGGTGATGTGTCTGAGGCTGGGGGTGATGTGTCTGAGGCTGGGGGTGATGTGTCTGAGTGTCGAGCTGTTGGATTTGGGGCTGGGGGTGCTGTATCTGAGGCTGGCGGTGCTGTCTCTGAGGCTGGGGGTGCTGTGTCTGAGGCTGGGGGTACTGTATATGAGGCTGGGGGTGCCGAGTCTGAGGATAGAGGTGTTGTATTTGGGGCTGGGGTGCTGATTCTGAGGCTGGGGGTGCTGTGTCTGAGGCTGAAATTGCTGTGTATGAGGCTGGGGGTGCTGTGTCTGAGGCTAGAGGTGCTGTGTCTGAGGCTGGGGGTGCTGTGTCTTAGAATAGGGGTGCTGTGTCTGAGGGTAGAGGTGTTGTATCTGAGGCTGGGGGTGCTGTGTCTGAGGCTGGGGGTGCTGTGTCTGAGGCTGGGGGTGCTGTGTCTGAGGCTGGGGGTGATGTGTCTGAGGCTGGGGGTGCTGTGTCTGAGGCTGGGGGTGATGTGTCTGAGGGTAGAGGTGTTGTATTTGGGGCGGGTGGTGCTGTATCTGAGGCTGGCGGTGCTGTGTCTGAGGCTGGGGGTGCTGTATCTGAGGCTGGGGGTGCTGTATCTGAGGCTGGGGGTGCTGTGTCTGAGGCTGGGGGTGCTGTATCTGAGGCTGGGGGTGCTGTGTCTGAGGCTGGGGGTGCTGTATCTGAGGCTGGGGGTGCTGTATCTGAGGCTGGGGGTGCTGTGTCTGAGGCTGGGGGTGCTGTATCTGAGGCTGAGGGTGCTGTATCTGAGGCAGGGGTGCTGTGTCTGAGGCTGGGTGTGCTGTGTCTGAGGCTTTGGGTGCTGTGTCTGAGGCTGGGGATGCTGTGTCTGAGGCTGGGGTTGCTGTGTCTGAGGCTGGGGTTGCTGTGTCTGAGGCTGAGGGTGCTGTATCTGAGTGGAGGCGGGATGATGGGGCAGGGTTGGCAGAGGGCGGGGTTGACGTGGGGGGGGCCCAGATGCTTCAGCTGTATGGGGCCCTGAAATTTCTGATGGTGGCCCTGGGGACACAAGTCAAATGTAGGCAAGTCTCACCAAAGAAATGTGTGCCTCTCTCCTAATGCTGAAGGTTTTCCTTCTCTCTGTTAAGAATAGACTTGTCTTCTTATGTCACAGAGAAGCCTTAGTGACCAGGGCTTAGATGCAACAGCTACCTCCATGACCCATAAAGGTAGTTACATTTACTTCTGTACAAAATGCTCAGTTCAGGGTAAACAGTGGTTACATGACTTCATCATGTCACTACTATGTTTAATGTATCTGTCAAAGTGCAAGTATGGCAGATCTATTGCAGGTTGCCGTCATCTTATGAGGTCATATGAGCACTCTGTAGAGTACATAGACCTGGCCATGAAAACCTGACCCACAGCACAGCGGGTGATCAGGCTCATATTTTTAAACACATTATGTTGGTAAGTTGAATTACTTTTAATCTTTAGCACATGCTTGTTGCAAGAAAGAAGAAAAGGTTCACATCTGCATTGGAGGTTACTTTAAAAATAACAGAAAAAATAGTACAGCACGAAGTGAGGGACACCATGATGGAAATCCGATACACCCCATTGTAGTCAGTAGGGTCCATAGGGGTTCTTTATGTAATGGGACAGAACCTCCAATGCAGCTGTGAACCTTGCGTAACTTGGAACCTAGTAGATTACAACACTATAAACAGTATAAATTGCTTTACAAAACGAGTTTCATTATTATGACCACTTTTGACGTCGGCAGCCAATGCAGGAAGTCATGTGTTGTGAGCTGGCTTGGTGGGTGTAAAGGTTTGCGATGAACTGCGCGCACTGTGTCGGACTGGGGTGTCTAGGGCCCACCGGTGGAGTTGACTGTAGGGGCCCACAAATTGAGTTTTTATGGGCCCATGAGTGTAGTTATTTTTAGGGGCCCACCCTACAGCTACTGTAAATGTAGATGCTTTCTATACTCTTCTTTTGCCTCTCTTTCTTTGCTTTTTTCCAGATGTATATGCAGATAAAAAATAACTTTAGGTCCACCATGCTCAGTGGCCTAACGAGGGTTTGCCCTATTCTCCTGTGGGTCAGTCCGAGCCTGTGCACACATATAACTTGCTGCTGTCATGGGTAAAAGGAGCGAATTATCAGAGATGCAAAAAGAGATTGTTATTGGCTTTGGGGCCGAGAGCGTCAGTATTTCCAAAACTGTGCAGTTTGTGAACTGTTTGTGTGCTGCTGTGGTGAAAGTATATTGTGAGTGGCGCCATTATGAATAAGCGACATGGAAACTACAGAGCACCATGTGCCATTGATGTTAGAGGTGAACATCTGCTATGAAGGAGCATAAGGGCAGACCAACACGCTACAGTGGAGAAACTCACAACCAAGGGGTTACAACAATTGTACAGTGAACCCTATTGCATATGGGGCTCTGAAGCAGATGGTCACGAAATTGCGTCAAACATTTTTTCGAATGCCGACTGGCAAATGGTTGGCTCGTCCAATAAGTCACGTTTCGACTTCTTCAACCGGTTGGACGTTGGCGTGTCAGGCAAGAAACAATAGAGAACAAACACAAGAAAACAAGCCGTTGGTGGCAGGGTTATGGTCTGGGGAATGTTTTCATGGCATTATCTGAGCCAGTCGTCCAAGTGGAAGGGATTCTAAACTGATTTGGGTCATGCAGATCATGTACACCCATACATGCTGATTGTCCTCCTGGGAAGGATGGGGTCTTTCATGTCTCATGGCTCTAAATTTCCCACATTGGTTGGAAGAGCATGACCAATACTTCCAAGTGCTAACCTGCTCTCCTAATTCCCCAGACTTGGACCCAAATGAGCACCTGTGGGACCATCATGATCACCGTGTTCATTCTATGGATCCTCCTCCACGTACCCTCCAGCAGCTGTGGGATGGAGTCAGCGAGAATCCAGATAACTGTGACAACCTCTGATCTTAATGAGTCACTTCCAGCCCATCTAGCTGTTGTCTGTGCTGGATATTAGCTGGTGGTCATAATAATGTGACTCAACAATGTACATAAATATGAACATAAAATCTTCAGTGTTTGCAACCACAGCAGCACGGCTTACAAATATTACTGACTCCTTTAATAAATAATGAATTGTGATTAGACCCATCACATCATATTCTGAAAATAGGACAATGTAGCTGATTCTTTCATGTCATAAACTTGGTGAAGATATACTGAGAGTAAATCTTTAGTAGTGCCAAGAACAGCAAAGTACATGAAATATATATAAATATCAATGATCTACTATCTGCTGGTTTACTAGACACCACATGACCATATTATATTGTAAAACCAGCAAGTAGTGATACCCACCTTTCCAAAACTGACTGAAGTCAAATATCTCTGTTTGGGCATCTCTGATCAGCATCCTGTCTTCTGAAATCGTGTCCTTTGTTTCTACACTCTCTGACAAGCTCCAATAAATTCTTGATTTGCCCATTCTTGTAGCATAGAGCTTGTAGTTGTCAGGATTGACTTCAAGTTTAAGACCTTTGCCAACATGACTGAGAATTTCATTAGTGTACGTGATCTGTAGATGATCTGCAAGCACATCCGTTGAAGGGAATTGAACGGTGTCTGTATGTTCCATCAGGGTTTCGTCAATATCTCTTGTGATAAAAAATTTTTTGGACACATTTTGTTTAAGAACCTCCTTTCCTCGATAGTATATAGTTACTTCCCAAGATGTGAGAGGTGGCATTCTCCCTGTGGGTAAATAATGTCATGCAATAAGCAAAGTCAGTTTACAACTCAGCAATATATAGCAGTGACACGGCTCCTACGCTACATAGGGCTACGGCCCTTTGAGATTCTGCCTCCATGCTTCTCTTGTGACTTGTTTGATAAAGGTCTGCTGACCGAAACGTCATAATATTGTAAGGTCACCAGTTTCTATTTTTGTTCATGCTGGAGCCTGTGGATATACTATGAATAAAATATTTCTATGATTTGCATCAAGAAAAGTTTTGAGTGCAATCAATTTGCCTACAATGTATAGCAGAGTACAGAGCCATGCAGCCTTCCTGTAGTGCCAAACAGACTGTCGGGTGGGGTATGTACAGAGCTATTCTTCCCAAAAAGCAATGCACTTAGGAAAAGAAAAAAAAATCTTTGGATATACATGAAGCATATTTGAGGTAAATAGCGCCTATCAAACCTTTAGGATAATAAAAAACAAATGTAAATAAAAACTCATAAAATCTTAAAAACTACACCCCCCTAAAAAAATAACAAACACAACATTGCAATATTAATTATAACTGAACTTATAAAAACAATAAAAAAGTGCAGATGTACATATCACTATAGGGCAGGAGTCTCAAACACGTGGCCCCTGTGACTGTTATTTGCTGTCCACGGTGCAGAGATATCCTTGCAGATACCGTGGTTCTGTCCTAAAGACCGAGACCGAAGTTTACTCTGATCCCAACCGTGGCACATAAGGGGTTCGACAGAGGGAGGAGGCATCTTCTGTCCTCCATTAGCACCCCACTGTGTGATTGCTGGGTGCAGAAAGTTGCCATGACAGATGTAGCTTTATCAGCAGCCTATGGTCTGCCAGGATATGCCTGCAGTTGCAGCTTGACGGACTGACTGAAAGCAGGCATTATACAATGCAGTACAGTCATGAACTGCAATGTATTTGAACAGCAATCAAGCGATCGCTCAGTCTAGTGCCATAGAAGGACAATTAAAAACAAAATGTAAAAAAGTAATAAAAACTAAAATAAAGAAAAAAACACACTACTGTTTCCCTATTAGAATTGCTAACCATGCAAACAAAATTAAAAAGGGCCCCTATCTAACAATCTGAGCAATAATTTTGTATTGTATTAAATTTGAAAGAAATGCTGTCCGTCACCTTCATCAATTTTTTCTATGTGTGGCCCATTTACCCAGTTGTGTTTGAGACCCTTGCCCTATGGTAAGGTATCACAAACTGAATAGGACTCAGGCAAGACTGTGTAACCTTTAGGCAATAGGATTCAGGCAAGTCTGTGCAACCCTTAGGCTATGTTCACACGGCTTATTTGCGGGGCGTAATTACGCCGTGGGGGCGGGTGCAGGGGCGGGAGCGGGGGGGGCCGGCACCTCGCCGGCCCATAGACTATCATTACTAGCGCCGTGTATACGCCGCTAGTAAATGACATGTCACTTATCTCCCCCCTCTATGAGAATTGTGGATTACCGTAATGACTGGGACGTATTCCAGCCGTAATTTGCGCAGTACGGACTGAAATACGTCCCATTTTAAACCGTGTGAACATGGCCTTAGAGTAAATGTCAGGGAACAATTTTGGAATGCAATAAAGATGCTGTGTAAAATGACAAATACTCCTTCTTACTCTGTAGATTCAGAAAGGTAGCTTGGGTTCCTGATGCAGAAGCCTGGCCAGATCCATTACTAAGGGGTAGGTCGTGACCCACTGGTGATGATCTTGTACACTCTTCATTGTTGGTGTGATAAGAATAAGTTGGGGAGCAGTTGATTCCTTGGTCTACATCCTGTGGGCATCCATTGTCAGCAGTTTTGTATGCTATGTCATGTACATCTGTGTCAAGGAAAATAGATATGTGGTGGTAAAAAACAAAAACCAAAAAAACCCCACATCTCTAGATAGCACTTTTAAAATAATTGGGTCTTTAAGATGCTGCAGTAACTGTAGGCTACTCGGTGCTTAGTTAGCTCCCTGAATGACCCTTCATGATCATAGAAGAGGAGGAGAATCAGTGAACATAAACTGCATGTTAAAGGGGTTTTGCCAAGAAGTGAGTTCCTTACCTCTTATCTGCTCAGGAGAGAAGATTAACTCAGCATGCTGAGTCACGGGGGAGAGGAAGGGGGGCTGAGAGAGAGCCAGGGAGCTTCTGAAATGTTTACTCAAATAATTACATCACACCCAGTGGATTCTCTATACAAAAGACACAGGCTCATTCACTGCTTTTTCTCCCCAGTCTCTTGCAAGCTCCTTCATGTTCCCTGTCATCAGATAAGAAGTGCAGACAACGCAAGCACGGCCAGATCAGCTCCTGTCAGTGTCCTGGTCGTGTCTAATGTAAACTGTCAGGAAACTAAGGGCATCTTAGTCAGGCTGTAGATCTCAGCCTTCACTTTTTTATTAACGACATATATTTAGAAAAGTGATTAAATACCCATTTTGGAGGATCCTACAACAACCCCTTTAAACAGCATGTCCCTCTCCACTGATTGGCCAAAAGAGAACATGCTGATGGCACCACAAGCCATGGACCTGGTCATGTGATGATCGCAATTTGACACGCTGGCCAAAATGTAAACTTAAATTACAAAAAAACAAGGAAATTTAAAAAAAAAATTAAAAAGTAAAAAAATGGTGCTTACTGTGCTGATTAAGGGTATCCTGGGTTTCTTGCGGAAAAGACTGTCCATTAAGAAGAGGTGGATCCTGTCTTACAGGAGATGGATTGATTCCTTGGTTCACACCAGAGACATCTTGCTGAAAGCCATTCTGAACAACATTGCAGGCACCTGTAACATGCAATGGTCATTGTGATTCCATGTCTCTCTATAAATAAAAAAACTACCTAATATAAAGTCTGATTTAAAGGGAAACTTCCATTAGAAAGGAAAAATTTTGTTAAAACCAATATTTTTGGAAAACAATTTTTTTTCAGATTTTTTTTTATTTTGGCAGTCCTACCTAAGCAATCAAAAATAACACACAGAATCTTGTCCTTTTTTTTAGCTGTAATAAGGAATAGATAAAACTCCTGAATGGCCAGGCAGACTATGCTGGTGATACTTATCTCTATTTAAACTCATTGCAAATAACAGGTAATGACATAATGATTGTTCTATAGACAGGGATAGATAGGATTAGACTAGACTGATCTGGCAATTACAAGATCGATACATGAAAGTATAATTGGGTAATCTTATGTGTACTGGGGTGGTGGGGGGGGGGGGGTTCAGCTTTCTTCAAACTCATCCAGTCCTACTGACAACACTGGAATAGAACTGTCAAGCAATCCACTCACTGCTGTGCTTTAGGAGTTTAGAGGGGCAAACCAGGAAGTTATGTACATGTAGGTGAACTTTAGAAAATATGGGAAAAAAAACAATCACTAATGGAAAAAAAATTCTATATTTGCATATTGCTTGTATATAAGAAAAGAAACAAAATTTTGATGGTGTCCCTTTAACAGGAAGGCCGTTAATAGGGCCACAAATGGAAGGGGAAACTAATAGTCGAGGATATGTTTCACTGCTAATAATACAGCAGGGGTATAGAGAATGGGTAGATATCTATAGACAGTCATTACTCTTGTAGTGCTAAAAGCATGTGAACAATAGAAATTGGGGTAAAAAGCAAATATAGACAGCATTGTAGCTGGCTGGGAGACAGCTTACTGCAGCAGAAACCTCCTATACTTGGGAGCCAAGCAAAACTTTGCCTTTCCTTTTTTATGTAAGTCAATCCTTTTTCTCTGTTTTAGTTACATATGGAAAGGTTTATAGTGTAAAGAACGATACATGTCAAGTTTTATTGTACTTTAAGTTCACTGTGTTTTTTTTACATTTTTAATTTACATCATACAATTGTCAGTTTGACCTTGATGACACTGCACATAGGGCCTCACGTATGAAAACTGTCTAGATCTAAGACTTTTTTTGTTGCCCGTAGCAACCAATCAGAGCTCCTCTTTCATTTTACATAGTGTTCTGAAAAAATGAAAAGGGAGCTCTAATCGGTTGCTATGGGCAACAAAGAAAGTCTAGACAGTTTTCATACATGCTCCCATAGTGCTTAGTAACTCAAACTATCTTTGCCCTCCCTTTAAATAGGCAATTCAGTGTATTGGCTTTTTATACTGTGGTACCACATACCGAAGCCTAAGGCTATGTTCACACGGGTTAAATCGGGGCGCATTTCGCCACGTATTTTGCGGCGTACTGCGCTCAAATATGAGCGAGATACGTCCCAGTCGTTACGGTAATCCCCAGTTCTCATAGAGAACTATGGATTACGTCTTCTCTCCCCGCTCGTACATACGACGCGTGGAGAGATAAGTGACATGTCAATTACTAGCGGCGAATACGCGCCGCTAGTAATGAATGTCTATGGGGTCGGCGGGCTGCCGGCACCCCCGTCCCGTGCGAGCTCTCGAACTCCCGGTGTAATTGCGCCCCGCAATTATGCCGTGTGAACTGAGCCTAAGAGTTGTTACTTTTCCTCAACAAGATTTGAAGCTTTTTGTTATAACACCACCTTGTTGTTAGCACATGGGGCTTGTGAGTTAGGTTCCCTGGTTACCTGGGCTCTCGACAATAAATTAAGTCTACCTCCTCTCACAACCCAGCACCCTATGAAGCCCATGAATCTTCAAAGCATACCAACACTCCTGTTAAAATGAATACAATCCTGTTTTTTCTACTGTATAAAATGTCAAGAGTTAACAGTTTATCAGTTACTCACTTTCCTGTCGGCACCAGTTATGTTGAATGACCTGGGGTTCATGGTGTTGAAACTGTGGGACTGCAGACATCTGATGATACATATGGCTTACTGCGACATTTGGTGGGTATCCACTCTGATAAGTGCTACCACACATTTCATATTGTGTACCTGTGAAAAAGATTTGGCCATAGTTTAAGTTACAGTGAGATACCACGCTTGCCTTATGTTTGTCTAATATCAGGGATAAATGAAAAATTCCTGATAATTGTTGTCACATTTGGAGCATTAGTTGCAGTAAAAAATATATGTGATAGGTTCTTGGGCCACATAAGAGAAAACAATACAGGTTTAATTATTATTAGGGTTTATAACTAAGGCTGAAGGTTGCATAACCAAATCAGTCACCTCATTATCCTCTGCATGTACTCACACTGCTCCTGAAACACTGGAAGATGGAGAGATGGCTCCCTGTGAGTGTCTTGCTCGTGTCCGTTAATAACACATGATTCCATCATTTCTGAGTTTGCCCATTGCTCATGGGTAGACTGTCTGAACACCTCATCCACATGTGGATCACTTTGTGGATACTCAACATGTGAGAGGTTTAGTACTTGCTGTATGCCTGCAAAAACATACGAGAAAGGATATCACGGCACAGAATGTTATCTCAACTTTTTTAATGCTTTTCAATGGCCTTTGTTTACAGATCAGAGCAGATAACACGAAAAGCCAGTCAAGCTGTACTCTGCTACATCTGTACATTCATGCATCAATTTTTGCAATTATTATTATTATTATCATTTATTTTGGAGCGCCCTTGATTCCAGGGCGCTGTACATTTCAGGCGGGTACATAAATAACATTGGTCAAACAATTACGAAGTGACAATAAGTGACTAACAACTGGTACAGAGGGAGAGAGGGCCCTGCCCGCGAGGGCTTACAATCTACAGGGAAGGGGTGAAGAGACAGAAGGTGAGGGGCAGACATGTTTGTGGGGTGGAGCAGTGCAACACGGTTAATGTTGGTTATAGGCGATCCTGAAGAGGTAGGTTTTCAGGTTACGTTTGAAGCAGGTGAGAGTGGTGGAGAGTCTGAGGTGTTGGGGCAGTGAGTTCCAATGTGTGGGGTAAGCACGAGAGAAGTCTTGGAGAAGGTTATGTGAGGTGGTGATAAGAGGAGAGCTGAGGAGAAGGTCCTGTGAGGAGCGGAGGTTGCGTGCGGTGAGGTATTTAGAGATTAAGGCAGAGATATATGAAGGGGAGAGGTTATGGAGAGACTTGTAGGTCAAGGTTGCTAGCTTGAACTGCATTCGCTGGGCAATGGGTAGCCAGTGAAGGGATCGGCAGAGAGGAGAGGCAGGGGAGTAGCGAGGAGAGAGGTGAATCAGACGGGCAGCAGAGTTAAGGATGGTTTAGAGGGGAGCGAGGGTGCTAGCTGGGAGGCCACAGAGAAGGATGTTGCAGTAGTCGAGGCGGGAGATGACGAGGGCGTGGACAAGCATTTTTGTGCTTTCAGAGTTAAGAAATGAGCGGATTCGGGAAATGTTTTTTAGGTGGAGGTGACAGGCAGAGGTGAGGGTTTGGATGTGCGGTTTGAAGGACAGATTAGAGTCAAAGGTTATCCCAAAGCAGCGGACCTGTGGTGCTGGTGAGAGGGTGTGGCCATTGACAGTGATAGAGAAATCAGGTGGAGGGATAGAGTGGGATGGTGGGAAGATAATAAATTCAGTTTTCTCCACGTTTAGTTTTAGGAGACGGGAGGAGAAGAAGGAGGAAATGGACGAAAGACAGTCAGGGATCAGGGAGAGAAGAGAGGCGACATCTGGGCCGGAGATGTAGAGTTGGGTGTCGTCAGCATACAGGTGGTATTTAAAGCCGTGTGAAGCTATGAGTTGACCCAGACCAAGAGTGTAGATAGAAAAGAGTAGTGGGCCCTGGACTGACCCCTGGGGGACACCAATGGAGAGCGGGCGAGAGGAGGAGGTGGAGTGAGAGTGAGAAATGCTGAATGTCCGATCAGTGAGGTACGAGGAGATCCAGGAGAGGGCCAAGTCCGTGATGCCGAGGGAGGAGAGGATGTGTAGGAGGAATAAATGGTCGACAGTGTCGAAGGCAGAGGAAAGGTCTAGGAGGAGAAGCACAGAGTAGTGGCATGAGGCTTTGGCAGTTGCTAGGTCGTTGGTGACTTTGGTTAGGGCAGGTTCAGTAGAGTGGTGGGGACGGAAGCCCGATTGGTGCGGGTCAAGAAGAAAGTTGGTGGAGAGATGGGAGGACAGTTGAAGATGGACGTGTTGCTCAAGGAGTTTAGAGGCGAATGGAAGCAGTGAGATGGGGCGATAGTTGGACAGTGAGGAGGGGTCAAGAGATGGTTTCTTTAGGATGGGGGTGATGGTAGCATGTTTAAATGAGGAAGGGAAGAAGCCAGAGGTTAATGATAGATTGCAATATAACATTACATACTGAATATGTATTTTCTGTTCTGTTTTTGTTTCAGAAAATGATTAATTGGCTTCAAATGGAGATTTTTGTGTGCATGCTCTGAGACATGTGGAGAGTGCATTTTCTGACTTTTGCTTAATTTTAGTATTAGAGCAGTTCTTACCTTCTGCTGGTCTATACAAGTTCTAGTTACGTCAATACCTGCTGTGTTTTATCAGCAAAATGCAGCTTCTTAATCTCTGATCTTATCCTTCTACTGTTGAAAACTGTAACCCTTATAGTTACCAACATGGAGCATCCTTGTACCGTCCTGTCAGTTCAGCAGAGCACATAGCCGTGTATTTATAAACTTGGCAAGGAGAAAATGCTGAGTCCCAGCACTGCCAATCAGCATAAATAATCCATGGTCAGTGTTCCCATGTGGACCACGATATTCACAATAGTCATAAATGACGATGTGGTGCTCAGTGATAATAACAGACGGGTTTCAAATCAATAGCGGAGAGAAGAATACTATCCACGGCACTCACCAAATCATTAAAATCCTTCTTCATTATAGCAACTTGTTACATCGGAGGGACAGAACATGGGAAGCGTGTGTGTGCGCGAAACGGCCATCGCCTAGTGAGGACGTACCTTATGTTCTGTCCCTCTGCAGTAAGAAGTTGCTACAATAAAGAAGGATTTTAATGATTTGGTGAGAGCCGTGGATACTATTCTTCTCTCCGCTATTGATTTGAAACCCGTCTGTTATTATCACTGAGCACCACATCATCATTTATCAATATTGTGAATATTGTGGTCCACATGGGAACACTGACCATGGATTATTTATGCTGATTGGCAGTGCTGGGACTCAGCATTTTCTCCTTGCCAAGTTTATAAATACACAGCTATGTGCTCTGCTGACCTGACAGGTCTCTCTGCTATAGCTGTGTATGTATATCAACAGGCTCAGCTAGGAATTGGAACAAGCAGATCTGAAATGTAAGTCAGTGCTGTAGGGCGTCCCACAGCCTGCAGAGGAAGCGTGAGCCTGAAGAGGCTGTGCGAAGAGAGAAAACAGCCAGATGGGACAATCCCCTAATAAGCATCCATGTTATATGTGTATTGTATATTTATTCTTTCACCAGTTATAGTCAATAATGTTATCATGGTGTAGATTTATGTATTTAGTAATAACAGCATAGCCCTCTTACCCCAGTCTACAATGCAAAGCTAAAAAGTGAGCTCTGCAAGACAAAAAGTGCAAACCTAGTTTGTCTACTCGAGTGACCAGCATATATTTTTTTATTTTATTTTTTATAATTTTTTATTTAGCTCTGGAAAAATTGCAAAAAAAATGGTTTGGAAGGTTTTAGTATTAATGAAAAATAATACATACATGAGACTTCCACTTACCGTTTTCTGTTGGATCCAGTAAAATATTTCGCATCAGTTCTTCAATGACTTCCTAAAATAGAGGATAGTATATAAATAAAATAGGCATGAATATTGCATATAAAGAGCAGTGACAGATGCTATATAAAAAATAATGGCCTGCTCAAAATGTGTGTTAAGTATTAAAAGTCTGTCTGCAGTAACCACTACAGGGAGCAAACTGTCTATACAGTTACCCTGTTTCCCCGAAAATAAGACAGTGTCTTATATTAATTTTTGCTCCTAAAGACGAGCTAAGACTTATTTTTGGGGGATGTTTTTTTTTTTTCTATGAACAATAATTCACATTTATTGTTGAACAAAACATCAACATGTATTAATATACTGTAGTGATTTCATCACAAACAGCAGCATAAGCAGCCAAACTCTGAATTGCATAAAAAAAAATGCACTACGTCTTATTTTCGGGGGTGTCTTATATCCGGGGAAACAGGAGTAGCACTAAAATCATTGGGCTTTGTATGCAGTGAGTTTCCCAACTGCAAACAACTGAAAGTAGATAGAATTTTATTGTAAATAGGAGCAAAGAAAGCAGTACAATTACAGACTTGCTGTGAGCATGGGCCCCTTAGCACTTGACTCTTTGGAAGGTGTGCCACACAGTTTAGTTAAACATTTGACATTAGAAACACATAAGGACTTATTTGTTAATACTGTCTTAAATTTAGACATCATGGATTTGGACTACAGGTGCCAGATTTTAAAACAAATTTTATACCACGTTTTGGGTATTTGACTGCAGACTATTTTTGTGGCACAATGTGGCACATTTCAAGCCAAAGCCATTCTGCTAAGTAACATCCCCTTTCCCTCTAAATTGGTTAGTAAATCTGTCCCATAGATCATGTTATTTATGCCTTTTAGAAATAATTTGACACCTTGTGGTAACGCACCGATTCCCCAGGTCTGGGAAATGTGACATCCCATTCAGAATCAGGACTTAGGCGTAGCGAATAGTCTTCATCGTTTAAGTCATTGAGAAGACTTTGTTCTGCTAGATAAAGAAAAGAATACAATAATTTAGACTTATGGTCTAACTTTTCAGCAGCCAGTACTGAGCCCCATGCTGTCCACCACTGAGACTATAAATGCAGTGGTCTACAACTTGGAACTATTTTAGTTTTTAATATATTAAAGCAATTACCAAGGATAAGCTTTAAAGAGTACCTATCACATCCAGTGAAGCCTCATGAAATAACAGTAGACTAAAATACAAACACTTCCTTAAATATGCTTCATAAGGGAAATCAAAGCATTTCACCTGTAATTCTGTTTTAAAAAAAGCTCTGGCCCTTTAAGACAGCTCTGAAGTTGGGCCAAGTTGGCACATGACAACTTGATGGATGACAGTTGTATCTAATCTCCTGCCTCTGAGCTGGAAGAGTCCACTGTGCAGGGAGGGAGCCTGTAAGTCTACAACAACATAGGGTGCACACTGATTTTCTCTGTGCTGCTATGTCTGTGATGGATATAACACTAGCAGCAGCGTAATGTAGATGCCTATAAACCCTGTCACACTATGTCCTCAGTGTTCTGTGCCTGTTGTACTATATGTAGCAGCTATGTCCTCAGCTCCCCTCACAGGGGGTATAGCTCAACAGAAAGAGAATCCCTGCTACATACAGAGCTCTGCTAAGAAAGTAAAAGCAAAATGTCATGCTCATGCCAGAAAGAACCCCAGCGTTGAGTTCTTGTCGCCGGCCATGGCCGTTGCGACATAAGCCGTGGTTTTTGATATAGTGTGTACATTTGTGTTCACTAGTGTAAAACTGGGTTTTCTTCCCTGCAAATCTTGATTGATTCCTGACCGACGCCTAGGCCAGGAATCTTCCAGCACTCCAGGGGTTAACCTGGCTCCTTGACCCTGGTGATTGACAGCTCTACCTTCCTATCTGGTCTTCTGTTTTCTTCCCTCCTATTGCCTTTGTCCTTAGTTCTCAGGGAAGGTATTTAAGGGCTCTTCTGTCTCCTCTCTTTGCTGGTTATACTGGTCCTTTTCTGTCTGTTACTTGACTACTCTATTCTGTGCCTCCCTGGTTACCTTACTTTGCTTGGATCATGTTTATTCTTCTGACTTTGTACCGTGTTCCCGATAGTTACCGACTTGGCTTGCTTGACGTTCCCATATTGTGTTTGTATTGTTTGTCTGCGTCTGGTGTTTTCACACTATTCAGTATAGTGCTAAGTCTTCTGGTTGGGGCCGACCTATTAAGGAGTCGGGCACCCCAAAAGGCAGGGACAGGGGTTTGGGACCAGTGTCAGGGCCTCACACTGTCTGTGTCGTTCGTGCGCCCCTGATGGGGTCCCTTACATTATAACCAGCCCATACCCAAAGTCAACTCTCCCGGCGATTCAATTGAGTACCGGCCTGTCGGTCACGGGATCGCTTGGATGAGTTGGCAACTCAGCTTCAGGGCATGGCGGGGCTATTAATCAAGTCTCGCAGCGTCTGGATACCATAACTAACCCGGACCCGGACTTTCTCCCCCAATCTGTTCCCTACCTTCTCCTATGTTTGTGGTTTCCTAACGTCCGTTATAAATCTAAGATGCTTCTACCTGACCGCTTTGATGGGAATCCTGACAGGTTCCGAACCTTCAGGGAATCTTGTAGTTTATTTTTTTGCTTCAATTATTTTCCCACTGAGGCTGAAAGAGTGGCAGTTGTTGTGTCTCTCCCCCAGGGCCACCTCAGGATTGGGCTTTTAGCTATACCTTCTGAAGCCCTGAGTGAGATCAGGGGACCAATTTTTTTTAGCTTTAGGTCAGGTTTATAAAACCCCCCAACCGGGGGCATGGGCCGAGGCCCATTTGCTATCTTTTCAGCAGGGCCACCGCTCAGCCGAAGATTACTGTTCCGAGTTCCGCCAATGGTGCCCCGTTTGACCTGGGTGGTCGGACCAACCCTGAAGACCCTTTTCAGACAAGGGCTGTGGGATGCGGTAAAAGATGCTATGGTCAGTCACCCAACCCCCGAGATGCTGAGTGACTTTATAACTCTGGCTGTGTCTATTGACAGAAGATTAAGGGAGAGACGCAGGGAAAAGAAAGGGGGGTCGACTGTTCAGCTCGGGGGAGACTTTCCCATAAAAACCTCCTTCTACCATCTTTAAAAATTTCTCCACTTCCACCTTCGTCACCATCTTCCCCCTCAGTTTTCTGGAGAAGAACCCATGGTGTTGGGTTTCGAAATCTGCTCCACAGGAGGAGACACCGGTTGGAGAACGCTTTGTGCCTCTATTGTAGGAAACCTGACCATTTTCCTGAGAGACTGTCCAATTAGACCCAAATCACCCCAAAGGTAATATCAAACGTGGGGAGCAATTTCCAGGAAGGTACTGGTTTGTACGGGTACTCTAATGTACATAACAAGTTTTTTGTACCTGAAAACCTTGGTTTCTAGTTCCCAAAAGACTCTTGCTGTAATGCCTTTGATTGATTCGGGTGCTGCTCCCAGTTTTATCAGTATGGTTGTTTTAAAGCCTTGGGTTTGGAAAATTGTTCCTCTGTGTTCTCCCTTTTGGGTTTCAGGTGTAGATTCTAACTCCCTAACCGAGGGAAGAATAAAATTTTGTACCGCAGAGGTCACTTTGAATGTTGGGAGTTCGCATACAGAAAAGATTTCGTTTTTGTCATGGAGAAACTCGCTGCAGAGGTTATTTTGGGTTACCTTGGCTCCGCCTCCATAATCCTGTTTTCGACTGGAGGACCCTGAGTTGATCAAATGGGGTGACTCATGTGTTTCTCATTCTATGGTGGTCCATCCCTTTGGTTGTGTGCGTGATTAATTGCTCATGATATGTCAGAATGTAATTCTGAATTCATTATGTCTGTGATGGGGACGTTGTGATAATCGGTCTCTCCACACCGGCCTGATGATGGCGCTAAAAGACCTCATCTGGTGCAGAGCTCAACTTGTCTGCCCCGGAACGAGAATCTTTGCAAACAGTATATTGAGGAACCTGTAAATATTCCTTCTCCGGTAAAGCATGTTGCAACCTTGATTTCTAATCCAGTGTCTTTGTCTGCCGATCCAGCATATTCCCGCTTTTTCTGAACTGTTCCCCTTTTCTGTGAGGATGATTTCCACCTCAGGTATTCTGCCAGTGCAGGTGAAAAAAACTAAAATAGAAACCGCCGTTAATCGAATGTGCACGTCTGGGGTAGGAGTCATAAGACTCTAAAAAACGCCCAAATAAAAAACCAAAAAACTAGTAAAAACCGCCAAACCAGACCAAAGTATGTCCGCCTCCGAGTCTCATCTGCAAAACATGCCCCCAAGCTGGAAAAGGAAAGAGTTCACCAGGTCCATTCTGCTAAACATAGGGTCTGTTTGGGGGTCCGGTGGCCCCTCATAAAGGGGGGGGGGGGAGTACTGTCATGATCATGCCAGAAAGACCCCAGCGTTGAGTTCTGGTCGCCGGCCATGGCCGTTGCGACGTAAGCCGTGGTTTTGACATAGTGTTTTCATTTGTGTTCAACTAGTGTGAACTGGGTTTTTTCCCTGCTATCTTGATTGATTCCTGACCACGCCTAGGCCAGGAATCTTCCAACACTCCACGGGTTAACCTGGCTCCTTGATCCTGGTGATTGACAGCTCTACCTTCCTATCTGGTCTTCTGTTTCTTCCTCCTATTGCCTTTGTCCTTAGTTCTCCTGGAAGGTATTTAAGGGCTCTTCTGTCTCCTCTTTACTGGTCCTTTTCTGTCTTACTTGCCTACTCTATTCTGTGCCTCCCTGGTTACCTTACTTTGCTTGGATCACGTTTATTCTTCTGCCTTCTGACTTTGTTTCCGTGTTCCGATAGTTACCGACTTGGCTTGCTTGACGTTCCCATATTGTGTTTGTATTGTTTTGTCTGCGTCTTGTGTTTTCACACTATTCAGTATAGTGCTCAGTCTTCTGGTTGGGGCCGACCTATTAAGGAGTCGGGCACCCCAAAAGGCAGGGACAGGGGTTGGGACCAGTGTCAGGGCCTCACACTGTCTGTGTCTGTTCGTGCGCCCCTGACGGGTCCCTTACACAAAATCTATTCCCCCTGTATTAATGACATGAGCCCTCTGCATTGCTAATGACATGAATTGGAAAAAAGTCTTATAATTTCATCTACTATCTATTTTTGTGTGTTTGTGTGGAGGTGATAGGTACTCTTTAAGGGGTTTTCTCACCATAGACATTGATAGTATATAGAAAGGATATGCAATCAATATCCCACTTTTGGGATCCGCAACTACACTATGTCTAGAATGAGCCCTGAAGACTATCCTTCTGAAATAGGGGGTCGGGATTCTCCAATGAAATCAACTGGAGTTCTGAGTACAGCTGCTCAGTGCGCTCAGCTGTACTTGGAACTCACATTGATTTCTATGGAAGAGATCCAACCACCTCTCAGTTTTTTAGTGGTGCTGGTTCTAGAGATAGATGTGTGTCCCAGAGATGGGACCTGCACCTTTCAGATATTGACGGCATTGATATTTCATCAACGTCTATGGTGGGAACATCTCTTCAACCTGAGAAAATCAGAATTGTCCTATACTATTAGACAGACTGTAGTAGCAGCAAACAAGCAAAAAAAATGGTCAAGACCAGCAACTAAAAGGACATACTGTATGTCTGTCAACATTGAGAGTGTTATAAAATATTATTTAACATACATACATCAAAGACAAAATTTGACTCTACTGCGCCCAGTTCTAAACTTGTCACAATGGCTCCTGGTTGTCATTTCCTATTTGGTTCTTCAGCTCCCATCAGCTATACCCCTACTACATTGTTATAATAAAGTCATATGAATAGTAACGCAAATGTTTTACATATAACAACAAGAAATTCCGTTTCATGGATATTTTGATGACTGCTAGTGTAAAAAAACCGTACCTTCTGGGTTATTGGCGGTTTCATGGAAGGTGGCAGCATTTGGGTTTGATGCAGGCAGATCATCATGAATACCATTGAACCTATATATCTTATGAGGATCTCGTTGATCACTTGAATTATCTTTAAATTCAGAGAACATTTTACCATTACGGCAAGGCACCTGATTTAAGGCACAACGGAAGTTTGTTTTCCAGGTAGGGGGGTCATTAAATCCTGGATTATATTTTCCGCTGCACATGGCCCAAGCCTGAAATTTAAAGAAAAAAAATGCATAACATCTATACATAAAACTCTTTATAACATGCCTAATGCAATGTTTATATGGGAAGATACAGATTAAATAATCATTGGTTATAACTGCTAATGTCCCATAGTTCTTGGATCTTGGCTGTTTTTTGTGTCTCTTCTTGTAAAAGCATATTCCATGTTATAATATTAATGTTCTATTCTACTGTAGGCTCTATTTTATAATGCTAATATTCTATTGTGCTGTATGTTCTATAATATTTATATTCTGTTCTACGTTATGTTCTTTATTATGTTAATGTTCTTTTCTACTGTATGTTCTGTTTTTATAATATTAATATTCTATTGCACTGTATGTTTTATAGTATTAGTATTCTATTACACTGTACAATCTATTCTATAAATATTAATATTCTATTATACTGTACCATCTATTCTATAATATTAATATTGTATTCTAACATATGTTTTATTTTATAATATTAATATTCTATTGTACTGTATTTTCTTTCATATTAATATTCTATTCTACTGTATGTTCTGTCCTATAATATTTATATTCTATTCTATGTTCTATTTCACCTTATCTTCTGTCTCAAGAAATTAAATTATAAAACAGCTGTTTTTTCTCTGTATATCATGTATCGATTGAGGCTGAATTTTGCCAGTGCTTAGTGCCAAGCAGATTGTTAACTAAGGGGATTGTCCATTGTGTTTAAAAAAGTGTTTTCTGGGCAGAAAGGTTAAAAGTAGTAAAAAAAAAAACGTAACTCACCTGTGACGTCCACTTCATTCCAGGTGCTGTTCCATGTGCTTTCTGCCAATCAGGTCACATTCATCCTCGACATGACGCTGCAGCCTATCACCAGCTTTATAAGTCCCTTTCAGTATAAATGGCATGTGACCGCTAAGGCCGGTGATCTGATGCAGGGTCACTTGTGCAATGAACATTACATCATCAGTAGGGAGCACCGAAAGCAGTGTCAGCGCTAGAATGGAGCAGGCTTCACAGATGAGTTAACGGGGTGTTTCATTTTTAAAATTAACGTTAACTGGGACCAGGGAGGGTGAACATACATAAAACAGGCATTCTTACCTCCCTGTCCCCCAACACTGCTGTTCTGTAGTGTCTTGGGATCCATTCCTCTTAACTTCTATTAGCATAGCCTTGAGCACCACAGTGAGTGATTCGATGGCATGCGGCACAGGAAATGAAGAGGAGAGGATCCCGGAGAGCACGGAGCGCCAGTTGCGGGGATCTGGGAAATACGTATGACTTTTTAAAAAAAATTTAAAGTCTATTTTTAACCCTTCTCAACTAAATGACACTTTTAATTTCAGTAGGAAAATTGGCTGGTAGTGCAAGGATTTGTCACCAGGATGATTGCAGATAATTAGTAGCGATATATCATTCAGAGGTCATTGGAAGTCATAGTCTGCAGAAACTAGAGCATTCACCCATGTGTCCTTTCATTTTCATCTAAGTCGTAGAAACTGGTCACTAAATGAATGGTCATATTTTTTATAATTAATTTACATAGTTGTAAATAGCAAGCATGTGGCATGAAACATTAATAGGTGGTGTTCCACCAGACTTGATAATAGAGAAGGAGTTATTCCTTCACAATTAGAAAGGGATAAAGTGAGAGGTTAGAAATCAGGTTTTTAAATAGTGTGTATAGAGGTTAAGTGGTTTACAAAATAAAAGTTTAGTTTTAGTGTTTTATATATTGAGAACTAATAGAGTTTAAGTTTACCTATGGCAAAATAGTAAATATAGTGATTAAAAGTCACTCTTTGTTCTCTTGCTAGATTCCCATTTTTTTGGGAGACTATTTGGCGATGGCACAGTGGACACCTAGGTCTAAGACTTTCTTTGTTGCCCACAGCAACCAGTTGGAGCTCCCCTTTCATTTTTTCAGAACAATATATAAAATGAAAGGGGAGCTCTGTTTGCTATGGGCAACAAAGAAAGTCTTAGACCTAGACAGTTTTCATATATGTGGCCCTAGTACATGTAGCTAAATCTAAATATTTGGTGCAGTTGTAGGTGTTAAAGTGCAAAAAACTGCGGCATTGCAACACTAGTTGCATGTGTTATGTGCTTGTTATTTACAAATTGTTGTAAATATTGTATTACATCTTTACATGGGACAACACTGAAGATATGACACTTTGATAAAATGTAAAGTAGTCAGCGTACAGCTTGTATAACAGTGTAAATTTGGTGTGCCCTCAAAATAACTCAACACACCGCCATCAATGTCTAAACCGCTGGCAACAAAAGTAAGTACACCCATAAGTGAAAATGGATAAATTGTGCCCAATTTGCCATTTTCCCTCCACAGTGTTAGGTGACTTGTTAGTTTTATAAGTTCTCAGGTGTGAATGGGGAACAGGTGTGTTAAATTTGGTGTTATCGCTCTCACACTTTTTCATACTGATCACTGAAAATTCCACACGGCACCACATAACAAGGACGGAAAAAAAGAATTGTTGCACTACATAAAGATGGTCTAGGCTACAAGAAGATTGCCAATATCCTAAAATTGAGCTGCAGCATGGTGGTCAAGACCATACAGCGTTTTAACAAGACAGGTTCAAATCAAAACAAGCCTCGCCATGATCGACCAAAGAAGTTGAGTGCATGTGCTCAGCATCATATCCAGAGATTGTTTTTTCAAAATAGATGTATGAGTGCTGTCATCACTGCAGAGCTTAAAAAGGTGTGGGGTCAGCCTGTCAGTCCTCGGACCATGCGCCACATACTTCATTAAATTAGTCTGCATTGATGTCATCCCCGAAGGAAGCCTCTTCTAAAGATGATGTACAAGAAAGCCTGAAAACCGTTTACTGAAGACAAGCAGACTAAGGACATGGATTACTGGTACCATGTATTGTGGTCTGATGAAACCAAGATAAACTTATTTGGTTCAGATGGTGTCGTGTGTGCGGCCGCAACCAGGTAAAGAATACAAAGATAAGTGTGTTCTGCCTACAGTCAAGCATGGTGGTGGGAGTGTTATGGTTTGGGGCTTCATGAGTGCTGCTGTCTTTGGGGAGCTACTGTTCATTGAGGGAACCATGAATATCAGTATGTACTGTGTCATACTGAAGCATAGCATGAACCCCTCCTTCCAGAAACTGGGTCGCAGGGCAGTATTCCAACATGATAACGACCCCAAAAACACCGCCAAGACGACCACTGCCTTGCTAAAACAAATTAGCAATCAAAACATCCAATGAAGGAAAGAGAGTGTATCTCACCAAGTCTTCTCCTTGCAGAAACAAACGTCCGTCTCCAATGTCCAATGTGTATCCGCAACTGTTAATCTCAGTACTGGTATTCACCTTGCTCCGCTCGGATCTAGGTCTCCCGGCATTGAGACCACAAGCACACTTGTAAACAAAGGCAAAAGGAATCCAGCGGTAGCATGCAAAAAAGGTGCTTATTTATTCCTTATTTCAAAGTGGCTACGGTACAAAAGACATATTTAAAACCAACGCGGTTCGGGCTCTGCGTTAAGGGCCCTTGTTCACGGTCACCGTGAAAAAGGGCCATTAACGCAGAGCCCGAAACGCATTGGTTTTTAAATATGTCTTTTGTACCTTAGCCACTTTGAAATAAGGAATAAATAAGCACCTTTTTTGCATGCTACCGCTGGATTCCTTTTGCCTTTGTAAAACAAATTAGGGTACAGGTGCTGAACTGGCCAATCATGTCTCCAGCAAAAACAGAAGGTGGAGGAGCACAAGGTCTCTAACATCCACCAGTTCCGTGATGTCATCATGGAGGAGGGAAGATAATTCCAGTGGCTGCAACCTGTGAAGCTCTAGTAAACTCCATGCCCAACATTTTCACTTAGGAGTGTACTTACTTTGGTTGCCAGTGGTTAAGACATTGGTGGCTGTGTGCTGAGATATTTTGAGGGCACACCATATTTACATTGTTATACAAGTTGTACACTGAGTACTTTACTTTACTTTATCAAAGTGTCATATCTTCAGTGTTGTCTGTTTTCCTCCCTCCCCAAAAAGCTTTAGCATGCAGGGATATGCCTTCAAAATCTGACCTGAGAGAAGCCAAACTTCTTTGGTCACTTGATCTCCTAGGACTTGACAGATTTGTTTATTGTATATGGAGACACCCAGAATTAATAAGCTTTGTGTCTTCATTTACCTGATATAGGACTGCAGAAATCCCGCAGATTATGTAAAGTGAGTACATTACAAAAATGCCTAACTATGGGAGAGATTATTTAAAAATATTTTTTTACACTCGACAACCCCTTTAAATGAGTTTTGTTTGCTCATATAAATTAAATCTCATAGAAATACAGCAGTGCATTGTGTGTATAAAATTATAGCCTGTGTGAATCTATTATATACTAAGGGCATGTCCCCACGGCACAGGTTTTCGGACGGTTTTTCAGCCGGTTTGCGTTTTTTCAGACCGCCTGAAAAACCGGCCAAAAATGAGCACAATTGTGCTCTATGGAAAAACCCGTGCAGCAGTCCCCACTGCACGGGTTTTCCGTTGGGCGGTTTTTCCGCCCGCGGTCCGACCGCAAAACATTGAACATGCACATTCTTCCGTCCGGTTTTCGGATGGAATATGTGCATGTCAATGTGGAGGGGGAGGGCTTTTCTCCGCTCATCACGGAGAAAAGCTGTCCCCTCCGCGGCCGTGGGGACGGCCGCAAAACAGGACAAATACCGGCTGGCAAACCGACCAGTATTTGTCCTGTGCAGTGAGGACGCACCCTAACATGCATAACTAGATGGTTACAAGCACAAAATGCAGAATTTTTCCACTTGCCTTGAATATCCCATAATCCTTCTCATCTGCATTTCTCATATTTAGGTGCTTCCACGGTACACGGAACAATGTTCGGCTTTCATCCAACCAGTAGACACCTTCAAATTTGTTGCTGTTGATCTGTCGAATTAGCCAAGGCCCGAAGAGTTCTCTGATTTGGTTTGTGAGAGGAAAATATAAAAATAATATTTGAATAGATTGTAGCAATACGTTCCATTTTAGACTTGTTAATCCACCAAATTCCTTTATCACCAATTCACAGGCTCAGGGCTTGAGTGCAGGGATCCAACAAAAAACACTAAAGCTGGGGGCCAGAACGCTCTATTCTTCCCCACTCGTGGTTTAGAGTAGTTGGCGCACTAGTTGGGTATGCAATTTCACTATATTCAAACTTCATGGGGCTTACATAAACAGATGATTCGTTGTTTCTGTGTGTCTCATAAAGTTAAGATGACTGGATCCTTTGTTGTAAAGATTGGCCCCAAATACAAGATCCCCAATGTTTATGGCCATCCACCTGATCATACAAAACAATGGATAAAAAAACTATAATCACAAATTAAACTAGATTAGTAACCCCCCCCCACCTCCCGAGACTATAATAATCTAATATATAACAAAATCTTGAGAGGCCACGTTCACATCAGCGTTGGAGTTTCCGTTCGGAACCCACTTCACAGATGCTCTCGACGGATCCCATTAACTACAATGCAGTAGTTTCCATCATGGTGGCCATCAATTTAACAGAAAAAAAAGCGCTGCACGCTGTGCTATTTTCTCCCTAATTTTTTACCCCAGGCTGATCCAAACCGCGACTGAACTGGGTCACTAATTTATACCATATATAGTAGCAATAGTTGTGTGTCCACTAGTCCCTATGTACTTTAGCCTTTTAAAATAGGCACAAGTTTATATTCACATCAAGTTAAAGACTGCCATTTGAGATATACACTAGGGAAAGATCCCGATGTATACAGGGCAACAGAGGCATGACTTCAAGCTCCTGGGCCCTGATGCAAAGAATGAAATAGGGACCCCAGTTACCATGTGTCTGTACAATGCTGGTGTCTTCTTATGTGGCAGAAGGACTTTTGGGCCCCTTTAGGCTGCCGGGGCCCGGTAGCGGCTGCTACCTCTGAACCCCCTATAGCTACGCCCCTGCAGGGCAACCGTCAGGGTAGTACTGGCAGTACTCCTGTCAGGTGCTCTGATCAAATTTTATAAAAAGGGCCGGCAGATACTGTGTAAGAGCAGGGGGTCAAATGCAGAATGCATAAACAGTGGGATACGTCTGCCACTGGCTTTCATTGTAAAGCAACAAAAACCAAAACATATACTATGCAGTATACTTTTTTTTATTGTATAGCTATGATAATATAGTATAGTCTGCTATGATATTCTATACCTTTTATGAAACTCCTTTGGCCTCTTTTGCATTAAAAGAGTTCTTTACTTTATTTTGTTTCTATTTGTTATGTATAGAGTAGGAATCCATACCATTTTCTAATATACTGTACATGCATGAAAAATTCTGCTCTTTTACCTTTCACAAGTCTGGTAGACCCTATCATGACAACAGAAGTGGTGCCGCCCACATTCCTATCAATAGAAATAAACAGCTCCGCTCCTGTGGACTAACTGTCTGGACTAACCATGGTGCCAGTTATGTGACCTCCTAGCATGTAGGGTTACATGACATCTATAGGAATAGGAATAATGGTGGAATAATTATTATTAAAATGGTTATTTCAGTAACTCCTTCAATGTGGACACCAGCTTTTAATGAGTCCCACTGTCCCATATGCTCACTAATGTGATGTGAACATTTATGAAAATAAATGCAAATATAAAGTAGATCTTTTGTTAAAACTGACCAATCAGATTGCAGTTACCATATTTCTAGAACATGAAAGCAGGAATTATGTTGGCCTTATTAAATTCAATAAAATCACATCCACTTTTTGATTTTCATACATTATGTTAGATGTATTTATTAAAAATTCAAAATGTCATCCATTACCTTTCTTTCCTGGGCATTGTCAGTATGTGATTAAGGGCTGACAATACAAATCGTATCTAGAATGAAAAGAAATGAATCAGTTAAAGTTTAAAAGTTACATAAAAATATTAAACAATTTATTAAACTACCAAGCAGTCATGTGCTTAGACTTGTATGTCAGACACAGGTAATACATTTTCACCGATACTGAACTGTTGTTAGGTGTGCATTATACTCTAGGTGGCGCTGAAGTGCTCTAAATATTACTTAATCCTGGCTATAAATATCACCGTTATTTTCAGCATCTTCATGTAATTCAGTCTGCTCACTGATTTATTTGTCTTTACTAATAAAAACTGTAAAAATGGAATACATTTTGTAATAGATCTTTTTTATTCATGCAAAACTAAATTCTGAAATGTCACTGTTTACATATGGACTGGCACAGCACAAAAAATAGGCTTTCTGTGTAGTAAATGTACACACCTAGAGTTGCCTGCAAGACTAATTGAAGGGGGGGGGTAGGCTGCTCCGTCATGGTTTTTATCTGTTTATGCTTCCTGAGAATATACAGTGAAATAAGCAAAGCCAATTCAGGGATCAAGTGCGTATGCCTTGGTTTCCCAGGACATACTACTACTATGGCCCCCATGCTTGTATGGCCTTTGGGCAACTGTCTTTTATGCCTAATGGATAAGTTGGCACTACAGTCTTTACCTTTATCTCTGTAGAAAGAGAATAATGTTGCCGCACACTTGTGTAGATAGCGTGTGCTCAATGGAAAGCCAATTGGCAGTAGTCCAGAACATTGCTTCTCCCCACGTCTCGGTCCCTGATGAAGGCCAATTGTGGCCAAAATGTTGGGCCGTGGAAAAATTCTTGTTATATCTCCTATGCATTGTACACACTTGAACGGAGAGTCGATCTTGGATATGAATCTTTGTTAAATAAATATTTTCTACCTATATCTTTGCCCATGGGAATCCTAGAGGTGAATTGTTTATCTGTGTAGGTTCCGTCTCTAGCACTGAGCACATAGCAAACAGAAATTTGACAACTTTGTATTTTCTGTTTTTTTTTCAGTTGAGGCCCAGAAAAGCCTTCCCTCAGATTATTTTACAGATATTATGGTAAGTTTACATTTTTTTTTTATAAATGTAGGTCCTCCTGAACAAACAGCAAAAAAAAAAAAAGATAAATTTGTCTTACATATAGAGGAAGATCTTAGCTATATGTTAGGCATAAAATGACACTTAGAAACAAGAGACCCCCAGTGCTGGGAACAGATGAGGCCAATAATGTAAAGGATATCTTTAATACATCTTATAAATAGAGGAACATCTTAGCTCTCTTTAGTAACAATAGAGACACAGTGCTGGCGACAGCTAGCTAAGGTTAAATAACGTAAAGGGTATCTCCAATGGCGTTTCCATTTCTATATTGTGGATAGGATCCTCTTTACTGCCAGTATTGGCTTTAGGATTGTATACGTCCTTGGCAGGCAGCATTACATTGACCCCCACCTACTCTACACAGAGGCTTAATACAAATTTACTAGGCCCCAATGCAAAATTTAAAAAAGGGCCCTAATCTACTATGCTCCATTAACAATACTAGCTTCTTCTTATGTCAAAGAATGGTCTTCAACCCCCTTTAAGCTCCAGGACCTGGTAGCAATTGCTACTTTTGCACCCTTTATAGCAGATCTTCCCAACTTGAAAGGAGTAGGGGCCTTAACTGTCAGGGAATGCCCCTGGATTGACCAGGAATGCCCCCCCACCACCTGGGAACGCCTTTGGACTGCCTCCAAAGAAGACAGGAACTCCCATGTTGGGTGGAGTTAATGCAAGCCCCAACCCTTTGTGGTCTAGTTTTTTGGGACACCAAAAATCCTTTGGCAGGCCACATGTTGGGCAAACCCCATAGCTACACTCTTGACTCCTTAGATTTACAACCAAGAGGCCCTGGTTTGCTGGTGTTAACCTAAGCCCTGACTATATCATGGATATTGTGTTAATTGTGTTAATATGATTAAAATAACTGAAGTTCAGCTTCATAGTAACTAACAACATTGATCTATTTACTCTATAATGGCAATATTGCAGTATGTTTGAGCATCTTTAGGCGACATTGTGTAGATGTTTCACTTTTAAGCTTCTCCTATTCTTAAAAATGGCTTTATAGGAAAGGCTCATAAGAAGCCGTCACACTGGTATGCGGAGAGAAAATAACCTGTGGGACACTCCCTCAATTCTAGTAAGACGAAATATATTCTCATTAATTACATACTGATTCACACTGATGAAATGCATTGCTCATAATAACATCATTGTTCGGCTTCATCCTGTTTACTATAATAAATGAAACACGTATATTACAATACTCTTCAACTTGCCTCATGCCTTTTCATTAGTGCCTAGGTAGAAGTCCCCTGCTTATGACCTCCCCTATTACCCAGAGTGGAAGGCCACTACATACATCAGCTCTAACTCTGGGAGATGCATTACATCCGTATTTTCCTTGAACAGTCCTTTCTTTGAATGGTCGTCCAGACCTTTGCCCGTTTCCAATGCAATTGTGACCCCCAAGATTAATTTTCTGGAGTTTCAGAAAGGATAAAACTTGGCTTATATTGTGATCCAATAATCCCATAGTCATAGTATATGATCCACATTTACAGTTAACTAACACATTTTGGGCAAAGTCTTAAAGTCCAAAGCGTATTAGCAGTAACACTATAAATGTGTTTCCACTTACAGTGTCCTAACACATAACACAAACCAAGTTACCAGGGACAATGAAACGATTGCAAGAACTATGTCCAGAACTTGTTAGGTCAATATAAATGTGGATCATGTACTGCAATTTTACAGGATTCCATTAAAAGTCGAGTTTTATCCTTGTTTATAGATCTGGACACAAATCTTCTTTTTGCCTTTAGATACCTCAGGTTGTCGAGCTCCTAACCAACTCTGGCCATTGATAACCTGACGATTATTGGTGTAACTTAAGTTGGTGAGTGGACTATTTCTCTCTCTTATTTCTATACATGTGTGTAACTGTAGTTAAAAGATGTTCTGCATGAAGTTCCACAGGTAGACACATTGGGGAGAAAGGGTTGTTCTGCACCCTAGCCAACTTCACGACAACGGAAGCTTCTCCTGCAAAGCTCCAATTATAAGGAATCTTTTTGGGTGGAAACAGGAATTTCTTCTCTTGAGACACTGAGAAAATATATATGTGATATAACAATGTCTGATTAGGTGGGGAGGGAGGGTTTCACTGGAACGAAAAAGCCGTTGTGCCAGGTATTATCATATTTGGCTTTCTATCTTGCATAGCACCAGCGTCACTGACCTGAAGAAGGTTCTGCTGTAATTCATTGTACAATGGGTGCTCAGGAGCAGTACAGTGTCATAAAAAGAAGGTTATGGCAAAATCATTCTTGGTTTTGGTCAGTGTCGGACTGCGATGTCCAGGGCCCACCAGTGGAGATGATTTTTGAGGCCAACCAATGGAGTTGATTCTTGGGCCTCATCCTAGAGCTACTGCACATGCCTTTTGCTTCCTGCCTCTCTTTTGATGCCATTCTCCAGTCATGCCCATATTATGCCCAGGGGCAGACCTTGAGATCACTTCCTCCCCTGTGTGGCAGGTAAAGCCTAAGCTTGGTCTAGGTCTCAGTAGTTGCACCCTAGGCGTTTATGATCAATCTTACAGATTTGCCACCAGCATCTCCAGTGGTAGATCAAAGTGATTTTTTCAAGCAGTTTTACCTGTGCATTGCTATTAATTCATATGATAATAATTACGGTAAGAACTTTTTAATCTAACAATCGCCCATAAACTTGCACTTGAAAAAGGTTACATAGCTCCAGCCTTGGATTGTTATGGGGAAACATCAGCCATCAACAATGAATAGCAATATTGATGACTATAAACCCTACACTCAGCCACCTACGCATCATTATTCTTACAACCTAAGGGAAAATGTGACCCTTTAGGGGACTCCAGAATCTCACTATTGGTATGTCTGCAAGAAGTTACAGAGTTTCACTTCCTGCTCTGTTTTCCACAGGACTTTGCCTCAGTCTCTAAGTAAAAATAGTAACAATAAGTGATAGTAATCACGCCTGGTCTACAACAGATCACGTGTAATGGGGCGGGATAAACTCTAAGCATGGCTTTTTGGACTGCCGCTCGTTTCCTACAACCCCATTCAGTATAGCTGTCTTTTAGACAGTTATTCAGCCGCAAGTCTGATTTCCCAATAATCTCTAATTTGCAATACAAAGGGAGACATTTTTGTTTTTATTATTTATATATTGGCCTTATAGAATCAAAATTGCCTGATGTTACCATTACAGAACTTAGAGGGGTTTTCTCACCACAGTGATTAGATTTAAACATGTAGGCAAAGGTAAATAAAGACTATTACCAACTGCTTTGTTGTTTTTATTTTGCCTTGTTTAGGAGATAGAGGAGATTTAAATTACTAATCATGTACACAAGTTTCTCTAGTTTACCAACCACCTCTCTCAGCTCTCTTTGCTGCAACTGCGCTATCCAACCATAGTGAGTCTCTCCAAGCTGAGTGTTAGCTCCAGCACATGAGCTTGTTTACATTACTTACTGACAAGCTTTAACCCTTTAGAGCTCTGTCACCTTGTACTCTACAGTTTACAAACATCCAAACTCACCCACAGCCTGACCAGGAAGTGTGAGTCTGAAGCTGGCTGTTAAAAAGCATGGTGAGACAACCCCTTTAACAAAGATTCCATTAATTGCTTCAGTGACATCCATACAAGTGTGGCTGTGCCTGGTACTGCAGCAGATAGAGGACTTGTGACATCTCCTGACATGTGTGACAATTCTGGAGCATCTTCTCTTATAACTCTGTGTTGTGCCGTTTTTCTGTTACCCCTTCAAGAAATGTATTACTGAATCCATCAGCTGGGTGTTTAAAAAATGGGGGTGTGTACCTGCCCATTCTATATCTACAGTGATAAAGCACCTTCCCACTTTCAGGTGTACAACCGCAGCCGCAGGTCCCCACCTGCAATAATCACTGAGCAACCTTATGAATGCTGGCGGTATTCAATTCAACGATCTGAATCACATGTAATCTTCTAAAAGCACTTAGAAGAAATGTCGCGAACGGATACAGTGGAGTTTCTGAGAGATGTGTAGTCGGAGACAGCTCACTAAATGAATGAGGACTGTTTGTTCCATAAGAAAATAATATGAGAGACTGCGTCCTGACTTTCAGGTGAAATTCTGTTTATTGCACAAGCGTACATATAATTGAATAGAAATATGACAACGATTGGTTTTAAGAAAGTTACTAAATAAAGTGCTTTTAGAAGATTACATGTGATTCAGATCGTTAAATTGAATACCGCCAGCATTCATAAGGTTACCTGCATATTCTGACACTGTCCAGTCAGAGCTGACAGTGTGTCCAGGGGCACACCCAATTGACAGATTCAGTAACACATTTCTAGAAGCAATAACAGGAACAGCAGCACAACACATTATAATAGAAAATGCTCCAGAATTGTTATCCTACAGAAAAAACAAGTATATACTAAACCAGACATGTCAGGAGATGTCACATGTCCCCTTTAAATACTCTTAGTCCCATTCACTTGAGAGGAAGGTTGCTATTACAGGTGAGAAATTTAACCAAAAATGTTCTCTTTACTGTACATATACACGCAGTTATGTTGTGGGTATTGTGCATTTCTTTTTAGAAACAGAAAAAAAACCCTAAAATCATCCCCAATCCACCTTCCCCCCAAAAATGCAGAAAAACAAGAAAACTAGCTAACTTTAAAAATAATCTGCAAAAATGCAGATTAAACTGCTTAAACTTTCATTTTGTACTACCAGTTTAAAAAAAAAAAATTCTGTAAAAGAAAAAAACCCCTGAGTCTCAGGATACGTCAGCCCATGTGTGACCGCTCTGCAGCCTTTCCTGCTATCCTTATGCAACTTGAGTCTTTTTTATCTAACGAGGAAGAGTGAGACATTTTCATAGACAAACCAACTAAGACTATTTCATACTCGAGATCTTCGTCTCCTCGCCTCTGTGCAGATTCAGCAATATTCATCTCCGTAGGATTCTCAAAGCAGAACAGGGAAATGTAGAAATAACTTGCAAAACATCCTGTCTTATATATCATAAGGATATAAAAACAACAGTTGCATCAGGATATACTAAACAGGGTGCAGCCTATATGAGGTCTAATGATTACTATACAATCAAGTAGCACCATATATGCAGCCATTGCTTTACCTGAAAGCTTGCAGCTAGGTATTGTTCCTTCTGTAAACTCAGAACTATACTGGCATGTCAGTAATATACTGAAGCTAGCCCAGCCCCGGGCTAGACAGCATGGCAGGGGTGTCCAATAAGATTGCATTACGTTACAAGGGAGGGGACTCTTCACAGGAGAGAGCTGGACTTGGACTGTTGTGCTACCAGAGTCAGAGCTGGAAGGGCGGGGGATACTCTGAAGGGAATGACAGCTTCAGACAGAATGCCTTTAAAAACAATAAAAGACGCAAAAGGGCCATAACAAGAAGACGCCAGAAGGCCAATAACAAAGTAAGAGGCAGAAGCCATACAATAAGACGCAGAAGGCCACACAATAAGACACAGAAAGCCATACAATAAGACGCAGAAGGCCATACAATAAGACGCAGAATGCCATACAAAAAACAGAAGACGGGCAGAAGGCCATACAATAAGAGGCAGAAGCCATACAATAAGACGCAGAAGGCCAATAAAATAAGTACGCCAGAATGCCATAAAAAACAACATAAATAAGAGGCAGAAGCCATACAATAAGACGCAGAAGGCCATACAATAAGAGGCAGAAGCCATACAATAAGACGCAGAAGGCCATACAATAAGACGCAGAAGGCCATACAATAAGAGGCAGAAGCCATACAATAAGACGCAGAAGGCCATACAATAAGACGCAGAAGGCCATACAATAAGAGGCAGAAGCCATACAATAAGAGGCAGAAGGCCATACAATAAGACGCAGAAGGCCATACAATAAGACGCAGAAGTCCACGCAATAAGACGCAGAAGGCCACGCAATAAGACGCAGAGCATAAAGACCAGAACCAAAAATAAGACGCAGAAGGCCACACAATAAGACGCAAAAGGGCCCAAATAAACAAATAAAATAGCGCAGAAGGCCATACAATAAGAAGAAAAAGAAGGCCATACAATAAGAGCAGAAGGCCATACAGTATAAGAACGGCCAGAATAAGCCAAAATACAAATAAGACGGTCAGCAATAGCCAAACACAATAAGACGCAGAAGGCCATACAATAAGACGCAGAAGGGCCATACCAAAGACGAAAAGCGCAGAAGGCCATACAATAAGACGCAAAAGGGCCACCTCCAAAACACCAATAACACGCAGAAGTCCACGCAATAAGACGCAGTAGTCCACGAAATAAGACGCAGAAGGCCACGCAATAAGACGCAGAAGGCCACGCAATAAGACGCAGAAGGCCACGCAATAAGACGCAGAAGGCCACGCAATAAGACGAAGAAGGCCACGCAATAAGACGCAGTAAGACGCAGACACGCAATAAGACGCAGAAGGCCACGCAATAAGACCGGCCAGAAGTGACCAGAAGCCAAAATAAGGGAAAACGAAAAGGAAGGCCACGCAATAAGACACAGAAGTCCACGCAATAAGGCGCAGAAGTCCACACAATAAGACGCAGAACTCCTCGCAAAACGACGCAGAGGCAGTCCAAAACCCGCAATAAGACGCAGAAAGGCCAGAGGGCCAATAAGACGCAGAGGGCCACGCAATAAGACCACCAGAAAAGAGCCACGCAATAAGACGCAGAAGGCCACGCAATAAGACGCAGAAGGCCACGCAATAAGACGCAGAAGGCCACGCAATAAGACGCAGAAGTCCACGCAATAAGACGCAGAAGTCCACGCAATAAGACGCAGAAGGCCACGCAATAAGACGCAGAAGGCCACGCAATAAGACGCAGAAGGCCACGCAATAAGACGCAGAAGGCCACGCAATAAGACGCAGAAGGCCACACAATAAGACGCAGAAGGCCACTCAATAAGACGCAGAGGGCCACACAATAAGACGCAGAGGGCCACACAATAAGACGCAGAAGGCCACACACTAAGACAGTGAGGATTGTTGTTTTATTCCTGGATCTCATCCGACAGGTCACATCCTGCTCTCTTATTACTTATATGTGAGGTGACAGAGATGCACTGAATGACAACTGTTTCCTTATGAAAGCAAATATTTAGAGGGTGACATGAAAAGACTCCTAGATTTTGGTTGTTTTTGCCCTATACTTTGACCCCTATGTTATTAACCCCTAAAAGAGAAGGCTATACAGTTCTTACCTTTCCATGGACATGGCTGGATCAGGTTTCATTTTATTGCGTCTTGAGATGTATCTTATTATGGCACCTTTTTAGGTTCATGTGTAACTTTAAAGGGGTTGTCTCACTACATTGATTCATCTCACCTCAGTCTGGTTTTGGTTTCATTTTGAATTCAGGGGCGTGTTTACTGGCTTCTACTAGGCTGCAGTAGAAGCCAGGACTGTAGCTATAGCAACCAGCGCTGGCAGCCTATCAGGATAGATCACACAGATCTGTAGCTATAGCGACCTGAGGAGCTGATGCAGCTCATACACCAGTGGATATCTAGGAATAGGTAGGACACTGTTAGGGCTCGTTCACATGGCTGATTCTGGGACGGATTTCAGCCGCATTGCGTGCCGTATTGCGCTCCAATATGGCTGAAATCTGTCCCAGGCATTACGGTAATCCACAGTCCTCATAGAGAACTATGAATTCCGTCTCTCCTCCCTGCTTGGCGAATACGGTGAGCGGGGAGAAAGTGACATGCACATTATCCCGGCGGGATACGCGCCGTGGATAATGGATGTCTATGGGGCCGGGAAGCTGCCGCCCCCCCACCCCGCCCCCGCTGCACGGCACACGCCGTAATTGCAGGCGAGATCCGTCCCCACAATTACACCATGTTTAAGCTGTGTAGGATGTTTGTGAAAATGACAAATTGACTTGGGTTCTGTGAGGGGGAAGAGGTGTGACAGTAGATTGGAGGGTTTATGAGGAGGCAGATGGTTGAAAATGGATTGAACGCGCAGAGGGTAGACAGTAGATTGAAGGGATTATGGGGCAGAGGGTAGACAGTAGATTGCAGGGACTATGAGGGGGCAGAGGGTTGACAGTAGATTGAAGGGATTATGGGGCAGAGGGTTGACAGTAGATTGGAGGGATTTGGGGGCAGAGGGCAGACAGTAGATTGGAGGGATTATTAGGGGGCAAGGGGTAGACAGCAGATTGGAGGGATTATGGGTCAGAGGGTAGACAGTATATTGGAGGGATTATTAGGGGGCAAGGGGTAGACAGTAGATTGGAGGGATTATGGGGCAGAGGGTAGACAGTAGATTGCAGGGACTATGAAGGGGCAGTGGGTAGAAAGTATATTGGAGAGAAGAGGAGGGGCAGATGGTAGACAGTAGATTATAGGAGTTATTAGGGGGCATAGGGTAGACAGAAGTTTGGAGAGTTGGAGGGTACACAGTAAATCCCTTGAGTTATGAGGGGGCCAGAGGGTAGAAACTAGATTCTGGGTACCATGGGAGAGAGCTCGTAGACAGTAGATTGCAAGGGCTATGGGAGGACAGATGGTTGACAGTAGATTTCAGGGGCTCTAATGGGAGGAGGGTAGACGGTGGCATTTAATGGGCTGTTAGGGGGCTGAGGGTAGACAGTAGATTTTAGGGGGTAAAGGATAGACAGACTGAAGGGGCTCTGGAGGGCAGAAGCTAGACAGTAGGTTGAAGGAACTTTGAAAGCTACAGAGAGTAGACAATAGATTGGGGCGCAAAGTAGATTTCAGGGGCTGTAAAGGGGCAAAGGGTAGATAATAGATTGCAGAGATTTTAAAGGGGGCAGAGGGTAAAAAGTAGATTATAGAGGCTATAGGAGAGCATATGGTAGACATTAGTTGTCAGGAATTATAGGGGCAGAAGGTAGACAGTAGATTCCAGGCGCTATGAGGGGGCAGAGGGTTGATAGTAGATTGTAGGAGTTATGAGGGGGACATAGAATTGACAGTAGCTTGCAGGGACTGTGAGGGGGACAGAGTGTAGATTACAGGGGCTATGAGGAGGGCAGAGGGCAGGCATTAGATTTCAGGAGCTATGAGAGGGGAAAATGGTAGACAGTTGATTTCTTGTGCTATGGTGGAGTAGAGGGTAGATAGTAGATTGCAGGGGCTATAAGAGGCAGTGGGTAGAACGGAGATTGATGGGGCAAAAAGTAAAACATAGATTACAGAGGCTATGCAGGGGCATAGGGTAAATAGTTTATTCCAGGGTCTATAACTGAATATAGGATAGCTAGTAGATTGGAGTAGCTATGAGGTGTACAAAGGGTAGAAAGTAGATTGGAGAGGCTATAGAGGGGCAGAGGGTAGCTAGTAGGTTGCAGTCAGAGCCTATGAGGGGGGCAGCAGCGAGACAGTAGACTGCAGAGGCTCTATGGGGTGGGCAGAGGGGACCAATAGATTGAAGGGTCTATGGCGGAACCAAGAGTAGACAGTAGATTGCAGGGGTTCTGGCTGATTGTGGGGTGGGCGGGAAGAAGACAATTAATTGCAATGTGTCTGCTGGAGGCTAAAAAAGAGGATACTGCAGTTAGAAAACTATCAAGTCTATTGCCTATAGAGAGCACAGCCAGGCTGCAGCTTCCAGAGCTCCATCACCTCCCTCCCACTGTCTTTTGCTCGCTGATGCTCTCACTTGTCACTGCTGGAGTTGTTCTAGCAGCAGAATTGTGGGCAGCGGGCTTTAAGAACTGTTGCAGCCATTGCCTGCCTAAAAGCTTCCTATAGGCTAGGTTCACATCTATACCTATTTGATCCTGAAATGTCATGATGAATATTTTCTTAAAAGTTTTTTTTTTTTAATGAACTAAATGAGACCAGTGTTTCCGTACTTTTTGCACAACTTGCTGATCTGTAACAAGGAGCTTAATAGCAAAATTCACAACAGGTGCTTGATTCCTGAATAGCCCAATAAATCTAGGGAATCAATTTGAATGGGATTTAAACAGTCCTCCTCATCATTTTGACATCAAGAGACCAAGACAACACCTTACAATTGATCAACAGTACTTCGTCATTGCGAAGTTTCAAGCAGGATGTTCTGAAATGGAAGTGACCACTGAGCTAGTGTGTCACAGAATGTCATCAGCAGGTTACAACAGAGATACAGAGACACTGGAAGAGTCACAGAAAGGCAAAGAAGTGGACGCCCTTTGGCTACATCACACACTGATGAGCGCTTCATTGTAAATAATGCCCTGAGGAACCGGATGATGAATGCCACAGAACTCCGGGCATGTTTAAGGGAGGTGAGAGACAACCAAGTGTCACGTCAAACCATTTGTAACCATTTACATCAGCATGGTCTGCGTGCTAGATAACCTGACCACACAACCTGGCACAGGCATGATCGGCTTGCATAGGTCAGGGAGCATTTATGCTGGATGAGCGACCAGTGTTCCTCAGTGCTGTTCAGTGATGAATGTCGATTCACTGTGAGCATAAATGATGGCCGCTAACGATGCTGGAGATGTCAAGGAGAGTGCTATGCATCAGACATGTCATGTACCGGTCAGGTACCCTTGCTGGTCATCTAGCATGCAGACCACACTGATGTAAATGGTGATGAAAGGTCTGACTTGACACTTGGTTGCCTCTCACCTCTTTTAAATGTGCTTGGAGTTATGTGGGATTCATCATCCGAATCTGCAGGGCATTGTGTACAATGAAGCAGTCATCAGTGTGTGAGGTAGCCAAAGGACGTCCACTTATTTGCTTTTCTGTGACTCTTCCAGTCTCTCTTTCTCTGCTGCAACCTGCTGATGACACTCTGTGACACTCTAATCCCAGTGGCCACTTCCCTCTGAGAGTATCCTGCTTGAAGCCTCACAATGGTAAGATACTGTTGATCAATTGTAAGGTATTGTCTGAATTTTATGATGTCAAAATGTGAAGAGCATGATGAGGAGGACTGTTTAAATCCCAATTCAAATTTATTCCTTAAATTTATTGGGAAATTCAGCGATTAAACACCAGTTGGGAATTTTGTCATTAAGCTCCTTGTTAGAGATCAGCAAGTTGTGCAAATACGCAGTACGCCGGGAAAAACGTGGTGAAATGCACCCGAAAATAAGCCGTGTGAACATTTCATGGTAGTTTTTAATTCTGCACTCAAATCTGTTATTTTCCAATATATCAAAAGGGAACAGTTGGCTTCATGCTCTTATTTACACTGAGAAATGTATGTGGGACATTTTTTGGCATAAACTTTTTAAATAGTATTTTTTAGTTTAGTGTCAAATGTATACAGATATTGTCCATACATTTCCAAGGGACCTCAGACTATTTCTAACTAAATGTGGCAGCAGTACATAAATGTGCTTGTTCACAGACTGTCAGCAAGTTGCAGGAAACAAAGTGAAAGTTGGCAGTCAACACTGTCCTTTTATTGACATACGGAAAAGAATACAGCTGATTCCAAATTACAGAACTTCTTGGGTATTTCTTAGATCCGTTTCACACTACATTTTGAAAGATATACACTCTTTTTGAGAAAAAAGTTCTGCAGGCCACAGAATATACAGTAAATACCCAAGGCAAACATTTCCATACAATTGATCTTATATATTTTTGTATTTCTTTATCCATAGTCACAGAGTTCAGAATTTTATAAAACTTCTTTATTCCGGCAAATCCATTATGAACACCGGGGGCACAACATGAGATTAACAAACTGACTATGCCTATGCATTTCGAACTACAAAATTCTTAGTCAGGAATTTTAGACCTGTTATTGGTTCTTTAAACCACGCGGTATCGATACCATGATTGGTTGAGTTTCGGTCACGTGAGCGGCATTGAGAGTATATAAGGAACTAACCTGTGTGTAGTAGCTATGCTATGAATAAGGTTTTGTACTGAAACGCGCAAGCGTTTTTTTATCATGTTGAAAAATGTTTTGGATTTTATTAATGGACCCACTGACTTTCTTGGAGCCGGATCTCTATATATATGCCTTTGACCTAAAAAAAAGGTATATATTTTTGTATGGTTTTGTCTCGCAGGGTCTGGAATTTTATATTCCATTAACATGCAATCTGTGTCGAATGATAAAATCCACAACATTTTGGAGAAAAAGCCACATACTAGCTTTATTGAATTGCAATAAGGGTATTTTGCAGGCGAAATTACTGCTCAATCTATGATAGAAATTTTAATTTCTGCTGATGTGTTAAAAACTCTTATAGCAAATTAGTGTCCTATGAACATGGCCCTAAGGATCACTGAAAAATCACCTATTGTTTAAATCGAGTTTTTATGTTAAAAATATTTTTAAGACCTTTTCAGGGTCGCCATCAGAAATTCCAGGGCTCCATACAGCTGAAGCGTCCCCCGGAAGGTAGGTAGCTTTGGCCCCCATTAGGTAGATAGGTAGGTAGCTTGGAGCCCTCAGTAGGTAGATACGTAGCTAGGGTCCCCCAGTAGGTAGCTTGGGACCCCTAGTAGGTAGATAGGTAAATTGGGGTCCCCAGTAGGTAGATAGTAGAGATGGGCGAATTTCTCAAAAATTCGGTTCGGTCACTTCGCCGAATTTCCCGACAAAAATAAATTCGGTCCGAATTACTTCGGGACGAATTTATGTTAAAAAACAGCTATTTCCAGGCTGCACAGAGCCTGCAGAGTGCTGTAGAACGTTTTGCCATGCTTAAATATGCAGAGGGAGCTTGGTTTGGTCTTCATACAATGTTATGTTTTAGTATGACACGCAGATGACTGCCGCCGCTCTTAGAATCGCTTCACTATAAAATTCCCTGGGCATTTAAGAGGGCAAAACTGACCAAAAAAATGAAGGGGGAATGTAGCCTGATAAAGTCATGGCAGCGACAGCTGGAAAAAAACAAGCTGAGGGCTCAGGTGGCAACATCAGTGACAGAGTGTGGAGGTGACGGCGGCAGCCACAGCAGCAGCATGAGGTCAGACAGTGGCACAATGACATTCTGGAGGTGGCAAAAACAGGAGTAGGCCACGGGGTGGCACAATGACACAGTGTTTAGGTTACGGCAGCAGGCACAGCAGCAGCATGAGGTCAGACAGTGGCACAATGACATTCTGGAGGTGGCAAAAACAGGAGTAGGCCACAGAGTGGCACAAGAACAGTGTGGGAGGTTACGCAGCAGCGCAGCCAAAACATAGGTCGACAGTGGGACAATGAATTCTGGAGGTGTCAAAACGGAGTGGGCCCGAGTGGAAAAGACAGAGAGTGGAGGGGCGGGCACAGCTAGGTCGACAGTGGACAATGACATTCTAGGTGGCAAAAACGGGTAGGGCCCCAGGGTGGCACAAGACCTTTTTTAGGTCCGGAGCAGCCCCAGCACGCATGAGGTCAGACATGGCACAATGACATTCTGGAGGTGGCAAAAACAGAGTATTAGATCACAAGTGGGCCAATGACACAGTGTGGATGTCACGGCAGCCAGCAGCCATGAGTCAGACAGTGCACAATGACATTCTGGAGTGGCAAAAACTTGGAGTAGCCACAAGGTGGCACAATGACACAGTTTTAGAGTCACGTGCCGCAGCCCCAAGCAGCAGCATGATGTCAGACAGTGGCGCAATGACATTCTGAGGTGGCAAAAACAGTATAGGCCACAGAGTGGCACAATGACACATGTGAGGTCACGTCCCCAAAAATAAGCAGCAGCCATGAGGTCAGACAGTGGCACAAGGACATTCCTGGTGTGGCAAAACAGTGATTATGTCACAGAGTGCACAAAAAAAAGTCACAGTGTGAGGTCCACGGCAGCAGCAGCAGCATGAGGTCAACTCAGTGCACCATGACATTCTGGAGTGTGGCAAAACAGTAGTAGGCCACAGAGTGCACAATACAGAGAGTGAGGTGATGGTGGCAGCAGCATGAGGTCAGACAGTGGCACAATGACATTCTGGAGGTGTAAAAACCTGGAGTACGGCCACAGATGGCACTATGACAGAGAGAGGAGGTGACGGCGGCAGGAGCAACAGCATGAGGTCAGAGGAGTGGCACAAGAACACAGGGTGTATGTCACAGCACCAGCAACAGCAAGGGCAAGCCAGACAAGATGTCATAAAGTGGCACAATGACAGAGGTGTGACTGGGCGGCAATACCAGTCCTGGTAAAGATGGATGGATTGGCAGATGTGGAAACTGTCATCATATGTGTGCATATCAGGCGGGAGCGGCATCAGAATAGTGGCTGCTGCAGGTATTTGAACCAGACTCATTTCACACAGTATTGGGTGAGGTGCGTCAAGGCATGATTAAGTCTGACGCCTAAGGCATTGGTGGTGTGGAAATCCCTGGCCGATCCACGCCTGATTCATCTTGAGCAAAGGCCAGTCGATCCACATTTCCCGTGGACAAGCGGGGTTCTCCTTGGGGTAAACGATGGCCCCCGCCGCACCTGAACACCCGCTCTGAAGCCACACTACTCGCGGGGCAGACAGGCTTCTCCACTGCAAACACGGCAAGGTTTTTTGCAGCCACACATCCATTTAGTCTTCCCCATAGTCCATCGGAACTCTAACTGGGGTGGCCAGATGCTGTCCCAAAAAGTTAAAAGGCCACCACCTGTTGGGTCAGGCGCGCTCCAGGCCGCTGCTGCTGCTTGGTCGACAGCCCTCCTCACAACTGGTGAAGGAAGCTGCTCATCAGTGCTCCAGACTTAAGGTTTTGCTGCTGATGGAGCGTACTGCCCCTACCCCTCACCTAGCCCCCAGCAGCCCGCCGTATACGTGAGCGCTGTAGGAACCCCCGGACAGCTCCTGTCAGGGAGGGACGATGCCGCACCAGGCAGCGGCCAACTGACTACACCGGATTTCCCTATATAATTTGAGTTTGTGCTCCCTCTCAATAGCTGGGAAAAAGGCATCCCATTTTGGACCGGTAGTGAGGGTCCAATAGGGGTGGAGAGCCAGAATCATCCCTCTGCGGATGCTGATTACTGGGCTGTCACTAGCCAGCAAATCAGCAAGCTGCGGCCATCCTGCAACAAGTACTACCGAGGCTCCCTGCCTCATCTCCACGTAAATGACTGCACGGTGTTTTGGCGGGTCATATTGCCCGTTTCGTCATCCTCCATCTACCTCCTCCAGCTGCCTCCTGCTCCTCCTCTCATGTTCACTGGGTAGAAAATCCACTCAATTCACCAGGCAAATGCTACTGCTCCACTGTCCCCTCCTCAGTTGGGGGAGAGGGAGAACTTTTTCAGTCCCCCCGGACTCCGTGTGGCCACGAGAGTAGTCGCCTACGTCTCCAGTCCCTGCCCAGACAGATTTTTTCAGCATCATGTTCCAGGACTTGAGCAGTTGAATGACGTTATTCAACCGAGTCCTGGCGACTGAGAAATAACGTTGCCTCCACGAATGCCTCAACAAACGGCAGGTGTCACGCATGAGCAGCCACTGGCTGACATCAAAGTTACACAGGGAGTATACTCCCGTCTGCCTGGATCCCATCACAAAATCGTTAATGGCCATTCTCTGTCATTACAGTCGGTCCCCAACATGTGCAGGCTGGAATTCCAAACGGGTGGAAACATTGCAATATCAGAGTGTGTTGGTGGAGGCGTTCTGCCGCTGCAACTTGAGGGGGGTGTTCCTGCTTGAAGGAAAGGATGAATTTCATGCACAGTTTCCTGGCCATTTTTCCCAAGATCTTACTGAAGATCGAGAAGAAATCAGGAACCTTTTCGACAACAGATTGAACACATGCGCCATGCAAGGCGCATGGCCATCCCTCCTCGTGCAGGCGCGGACACCAAGTTCCTCCCAAAGTCCGTCACCATGGTTCCGATTAGCAGTTGGCGCGGAGAAAGCCACACATCGAATTCTGCTGCATACGCGGAAGCATGATCACCCCTGTGGTGACTTCTTTCACCGAAGGCAAGCCAGGTGTAAGAACTGTGTGACACCGCGGATCCCTGACACATGTTGTATATGGAGGCAGTACTTTGTGAGGCTGAGATGATGGTGGGGTGGTGAGGAGGAGAGGCGGACATTGGCGTAGGAGCCGCAGTTTGACAGCCCCCGTGAAGGAGACAAGCGCCGTCTCCTGTCCAAGTTGTTGGTGTGCCTGGGCAGAAAGCACATTCACCCAGTGGCCTTAAAGGACAAAGTACGACCCCTGACCGAATTTACAGCTCCAGACGAGGTCCGAAGCTGCCATCACCTTGGAACAAATCGATAAGCTCAAGGACTGTGCCACTCTCTTTTCTACATATTTATGAAGTGCTGGAAGTGCCTTTTGGAAAAGAAAAATATGGCTTGGAACTCTCCATCTCGGCTTGCACAAGCCATTAGTTCTCTGAACGGTGCAGAGTCCACCAATTGGAAAGGGATGGACAGCAGTACCAACAACTTGGACAGGAGCAACGGTACACTTCTGCACCTTACAATGGTTGGACGCATATTGTGTCCGCTTTGCAATCGCCCGCTGAACGACTGCTGGCTCCATGATAGCGAGGAGCAAGGAGCATCTGGACCGGGAGATGATTAACGAGAAACAGCTCCCTTCTGCAGAGGGTGGAGCCTTGACTGGCTATCAATGGCATGCGTGCCACTGGGCGCTGCAGTCACTTGCTGCACTTTGCTGCGGCGGCATGATGGGACCACCACATCTGAGCCACGTTCTCCAGGCCACCGGATGTGACGCTGCATGTGTTGACGCAGGCCGTGGTGCCAACGTTAGCTCGCCTGGCCCACGCTTCCACTTTCTGCCTACGATTCTACATAGCACCCATATTCGGCTCCTCCGGTGTCTTAGCAAATAACTGCCACACCGCCGAGTAGCTTGAATTTACCGCTAACGCTCTGCACTGAGTGACAGACTGCTTCCGCTGCCTCGCTTGTGCCCCTGTGCCCCTACTTTCTTGGACCTACGAAAGCGGGTTTATTACCCTGGCCCGCTTGAACCTCCCGACCTTCACACAGCTGCTATCCTGCTGACTCACGGCCACAAAACCCACTTGCTGGCTGCGCCGCTGCTGACCGCAAGCTAACGCCCTCTTCCTCCTGACGATGATGAAAGCCCTTGCCTCACCCAGCTCCCCAAGTGCGGTCGGGCTACAATCATCATCTATTTGAGTATCATCGTCACTGCTGCCCTCCATCACTGAAACAAAACCATAAAGGGAAGTTGGCACTCACCACTTCTGATGACTTCCAATGCACCTGATGCTCCCAGTATAAAGTAAGCAGCTTGCACTCCTTCAACGCCCGGTGTCTAGGACTTTCGGCAAGGGGCCAATCCCTAAAAACAGAAAAAACTTAACACCACGGAAATTAGACAAAGCAAAAAGCGCATTTTATTTTTCTCCCCAGGGGGTACACTAACGCCAACGCGTTTCAGGCTATATAGCCCTTGATCAAGGGCTATATAGCCTGAAACGCGTTGGCATTAGTGTAACCCCTGGGGATGACTAAATAAAATGCAGCATTTTGCTTAGTACTAATTTCCGCTGGTGTTCAAGATTTTTCTGTCCTCATCACTGGTCTTGGTATGCAGAGGCTGACCCCTCAAAACATGACCTCCCATGCCACTCTCAACATCTATACTTTGCCGCCTCCTGCAAGAAGCAGGGGATATTGCCCCCATATCTTCACTCCCAAGTAGCTGCTGACTGCCCTCCTCAAATGTTTCATCCTCGTTATATATTGGCGCTGAGCCCAGACCACATAGTAGATCTCTGGCTGAGGGAACCGGATGGGACAGAGGCGGGTTGAGGACAAGTGAGGGCCGTTGACCCGCTCCCAGGCCATACCAACTAAGGGTTGTGTCTAACATTCCCACCGACTCTTGGCTGGGGATGTCAGATGTCATCTGGGAGGAAGTGGATGACCTTGTCAACCAATCAAGAACCATTGGGGTGCTGAACAACACACAGCCGCTAGATGACAGTGGCAGAGTGTCGCCTGCTGCGACGTCCCCTTGCTGTGCTGCAACCTAGGCCTGCTCCAGGAATGTTTGTGCCTCTGCCACTCGCAGGTGAAGAGCCTGCCACCTCTCTGTCTGACATACTGTTTGTTCTAAAACGTACAGACACTGTTTGATAAAGATATCTGTATATGATAAATACACACCCTGTATTTGACTCCAAATGAACCCACTAAGAAGCTTGGGTAACCCTTAGATATAAATTGCGCTCCACAAATGGGCAGGAAAAATTGACTTGTTTGTGCCGTTTAAAAACTCTGTGTATTTTACTGAATATAAAAGCACAAACAGGCTTAATTAACCTTCGGATATGAATTATGCTACAGAATTTCTTCTGTGGCGGTGAAAAACAAAGTTTCTTTTACTGAGTACAACTACAGAAAAATACTTAGTTAATCCCTGGATGTAAATTGTGCTAAAGAATTGAGCAGCCAAAAACTACCAGCTTTGTAGTGTGCTACAATGGCGTGTTTTTTACGCTACACAACAAGAGGAAAACTTGTAATTAACCTTCGCTTGTGAATTATGCTACAGGAAAACTTTATTTTTTGCTGGTGAAAAAGACGGTGTCTTTTAGACACCACAGCAGCAGAATAACGCTTAATTTACCCCTGGATGTAAATTGCGCAAAAGAATTGAGCAACCAAAAACTACGAGCTTTGTAGCGTGTTACAATGGCGTGTTTTTTTACGCTACACAACAAGAGGAAAACTTGTAATTAACCTTCGCTTGTGAATTATGCTACAGGAAAAATGTATTTTTTGCCGGTGAAAAAGACGGTTTATTTTAGTCACCACAGCAGCAGAACAACGCTTAATTAACCCCTGGATGTAAATTGCGCAAAAGAATTGAGCAACCAAAAACTACGAGCTTTGTAGCGTGTTACAATGGCGTGTTTTTAACGCTACACAACAAGAGGAAAACTTGTAATTAACCTTCGCTTGTGAATTATGCTACAGAAAAATGTATTTTTTGCCGGTGAAAAAGACGGTTTATTTTAGTCACCACAGCAGCAGAACAACGCTTAATTAACCCCTGGATGTAAATTGCGCAAAAGAATTGAGCAACCAAAAACTACGAGCTTTGTAGCGTGTTACAATGGCGTGTTTTTTACGCTACACAACAAGAGGAAAACTTGTAATTAACCTTCGCTTGTGAATTATGCTACAGGAAAAATGTATTTTTTGCCGGTGAAATAAACATTTTCTTTTAGTCACCACAGCAGCAGAACAACGCTTAATTAACCCCTGGATGTAAATTGCGCAAAATAATTGAGCAGCCACAAACTACTAGCTTTGTAGCGTGTTACAATGGCGTTTTTTCTACGCTACACAACAAGAGGAAAACTTGTAATTAACCTTTGCTTGTGAATTATGCTACAGGAAAAATTTATTTTTTGCTGGTGAAAAAGACGGTGTATTTTAGCCACCACAGCAGCAGAACAACGCTTAATTAACCCCTGGATGTAAATTGCGCAAAAGAATTGAGCAGCCAAAAATTAAGTGGTATTTGTATTGTAAAAACGCTTTTTTTTTAAAATGAATACAACAGGAAAGGCTTAGATACCCTTGGTATTCAATGTGCTGTGAGCAGATACTTTAAAAATGTATATGCAGCTCCCGGGAAACGCACACGGACTTCAAATCCAATACCCCAAAAAAATCAAAATGAATTTTAAGAGAAAGTCTCTGAAACAACTGAGACCCCCCCCAAAAATCGTGTATAAAAATGATTCTTTAGTATCACTAACTAACACCCGCGGCAGCCCCCCCTAATATCAGTAAAAGGGGGTATGGGGCCCCAGCCCACTTATATAGTGCGGTGACGTCCAATCCCCCCCGGGTCCTGATTGGTTTTATTTGCACAGCAGTATGCAATGCCCTATTTCCCCCCGGTCTTTCCCATGAAACGCTTGTAAAAGCCATTTATAATAAAAACACACTTCTTCAAAAAGCCCCCCAAAACTTCGACTTCTTCCAAACCCCGAAGATTTCCTAAAATTTTCAAAATGAATCCATTTCGTTAAATAAATTTGCCCATCCAATAGAAGGTTTGGGGCCCCCCATAGTAGATAGGAGGTATTTTTGGGGCCCCCCTAGTAGGTAGGTATATTTGGGGGCTCCAGTAGAAGATAGTAGTTTGGGGGGCCCCCCTGGGTAGATTGGTAGGGTAGCTTGGTCCCCCCCTGTATTTAGTAGTTAAAAGGGGCACCAAACGTACTTTGCTTGGGTCTAGGAAAAGAAACTCACGGGCTTCTTTTGGTCCACCGCACTGCATGTACGTAGGGGCAGTAGTGCACACTTCTCTCTGCCCCGCTATACACCTCAATTGTATGTTTGTCGAAAGGGACAACATACAATAAAAAAGCTGATATGGAAAAGAACGGGCCCTGTGGCCCCCATAGGCATACTACCGTACTCCCAATGGGGGCCCCGGATTTTGGGTGATGTTTTAATTTTCATGTCACTATCTATATTTCACAGAAAATCCTGAAATTCTGCAGTTTTCCCTCTGGCCACTAACCCTAACAATAACCTGATATTTCCTGCCCTCTAGAGATCACTTCACAGCAGTCTTGTCATTATCATCACAGGCAGGATTACAATGAAAGAGATCCCAATTTTTACTAAAAAAGACCACCTTTCGCAATCCCTGATCTCATGTTCATCCTTGCTTAAAACGACTTCCCCAGGTAAAGAGCATTTCAGAAACCCTCCCACAGAAGTTAGGGTAACCTCCGTTAAAAAGGCTCCTATTCCATATAATCCAAAAAGCTGTCCTAAGTGCTTTGAAAAAACAACTCAAGCAAGATGGCCGCCCTCATAATCATATATAGCAAATTGAATAAAAAACACTCAACAGAAAAAAAAAAACAGCAAAGAAGAAAATAATATGTATCATTATCTGCTACTAAACATTGGTGAAACACTCTCCTTCTAAAGTTTTGTTAATTTTAAAGAAAAAACAGTGAGAAGATACATTTCAAATAAATCACATAAGTTGTCATTATAATAAAGAAACTAGTATGTAAAGAATTGTGCACTGCCACCCAATTTCCCTAAAAGCGCTCTTTTGAACGCTTAAAACTAGGTTAGGATGAAGCATGAATGCAAAATGACCATCACCTACTTGCGTGCCTAGTTCGTGTCTATGATGCAGATGTTTTAAAGGGATCCTCCACTTTGTACAATCCCCACAATAAGCAATTTTTCTGCAATGCCCCCACAGTAGAAATGAAGTATTACACAGTGGTCTTTCCCTGGGTTATCTGTGTAATGTAGAACAGGACAGGTCCACCAGAGTGATAGACTCTGTTGATAATCATTCTCAGTCCAAGAGATAAGGAACCTGAAAGGGGGACTGTTCTTAAAAATCAAATTCTCTCATGGAGTATATCAAAACACGCTTTCTAAAGGGGAGAATCCCTTTAAATGCTTATACGGAAGTTTGAGTGCCCTTAATTCTTTATAAAAATTTAGAAACAAATTCTTTTGCATATCCAAAAACATTTTTGAAAAAAAAAGAGCATACTCACATGGTGTGCAGCAATAAACTTTCACTTCCCCAAACGCAGCACACTAACAACTAAAAAAATTACAAAGGGGACAAGGGAAATTTTTGAAAAAGCATTTTTGCTGCCTAGGATCATGAAAAATGTTGAGGTTCTTAGTTCACATTTTTTTTATCAAAATGCTTAACCCCCCCCCCAAAACTTTAAGGGACCTCAAAAACAGGGGGGGCCCCCACTATTGTTCCTCTCTTTTGGGGCCGTTCAGACCCCATTTGAGATGGGCGAATTGATCTAAAAAATGGGAAATTTGTTTAGAATTTCAAAAACTTGGGTTCGAACGAAGTCGAAGTTTGGGGTAATTCGCGGGAACGAAGGTGCTTTTGATTGATAAAATGGCTGCGAGCACATGGCGTTACATGGGCAAAGAACTCTTGGAGGAAGAAGGGCAAAAGCCTGCATGACATGTGCAGAGATGAAACCAATCAGAACCGGCGGGTTTCTGTGACGTCACCCCCACTATATAAGTCCGGGCGCGACGCGGGAGCTCATACCGCCTCTCACTGTACTGAGTAGGGAAGATGCTGCCGCGGCAGCTTGTGGTATCTCTTACTAAAGAACTCATTTTTATACAGCGATTTTTGGGAGGTGTCACAGCTTGTCCCAGAGACTGCTTCTCTTATGTTCTTATTCTGATTTTGTGGGGTATTGGAACTGAAGTCCAGTGTGCGTCCACTGCAGCTGCATATTTCATGTTAATGCTATCTGCCACAGCACATTGAATATCCAAGGATTATCTAAGCCTGTTCTGTTGTATTCATTTAAAGAAACAGCGTTTTTACAATCCAAATACCACTTCATTTTGGTTTTCCTCATTTCTTTTGCGCAATTTACATCCAGGGTTAATTAAGCGTTGTTCTGCCGTTGTGGTCACTAAAATAAACCGTCATTTTCACCGCCAAAAAAGACATTTTACCTGTAGCATAATTCATAACCGAAGATTAATTACAAGTTTTTCTCTTGCTGTGTACCGTAAAATACACGCCATTTTAACACTTACAAAGCTGGTAATTTTTTGGTTGCTTTAATTTTTTTGCACAATTTTACATCCAGGGGTTAATTAAGCGTTGTTTTTGCCATTGTGGTCACTAAAAGAAAACCTTCTTTCCCCCGCCAAAAAAGACATTTTGCCTGTAGCAAAATTTTCCACAAAGCAAAGGGTTTTAATTACAATTTTTTCTCTTGCTGTGAAACCGTAAAATACACGCCTTTTTAAACACCTACAAAGCTGGAAGTTTTTGGTTCCCTAAATTCTTTTGCGCAATTTAAAACCCGGGGTTAACTAAGTATTTTTCGCAGTTGTATTTAAATTTAAAAAGAAACGTCTTTTTCACCGCCAAAGAAAAAAATTTTGCCTGTAGCATAATTCATAACCGAAGAAAATTAAGCCGCTTTTTGCTTTTATATTCAGAAAAATTTCACAGTGTTTTTAAAGGGCACATAAAAGTAAATTTTTCCTGGAAAAATTGTGGAGCGAAATTTTAATAACCAAAGGGGGTTACCCAAGCTTTTTAACGGGGGTTTAAATTTGGAAAAAAAACGGGGTGTGTATTTACCCTATGCAGATATTTTCATAAAAAACCCTTAACTGTACATTTTAGAACAAACAGAAATTTTCAGACAGGAGGGGAAAGGGCCTCTTCACCCGCAGTGGCAAAAGGCCAAAAAATTCCTGGACGGGCCCCAGGCCCCGCAGCACAGAAAGGGGGAACGTCCAGCAAAGGGCATTTCAGTGGGGCCACAACGCCGCATCATCTAGCGGCCCGTGGGGCCTGACCACAACCCAAGGGTTCTTGATTGGTTGACTAGGCCCCCATTTCCCCCAGATGACATCGACAACCCCCCCCCAAAGAGTCCGGGGGGAAAACCCGCCCAACAACCCAAATTTGGGCAGGGCCCGGGACATTCCCAGCGGCCCTCCCCGTCCGAACCCCCCTCGTCCCACCCGGTTCCCCCAGCCAAGATCTATTTATGTGGTTTTGGCTCACGCAACTATATGGGCGAGGATAAAAAAAATTTGAGGGGCAGTCACCCAGTTTCCCTTGACAGCAAGAAATGGGGCCAATACCCCCGGTTTAAAGCAGTGGGGCGGCAAAGTATAGATTGGAGAGTGGCATGGGGGGGTTTGTTGTGGGGGGTCAGCCTCGCATCCCAAGAACGGGTTATGGGGAAACGGGCAGTGATGAGAAACAAAAAATCAATGATAAATTTTAGCCGACCGAAATTTGGGGGGGGGGGGTGAAGAAAGGGGCTTCATCATCGTCAGGAGAAGAGGGCGCCCGCTTCCCGCGCCCAGGCAGCGGCGCAGCCACAAGTGGGTTGTTTGGTAAATGATTTCAGCTGGGGAGCAGCATTTTTAGGTCGGGAGCCAAGGGGGCCACGGGGTAGAAAGTAGCGGATAGGGCCAGCGAGGAAACGGGGGCATATTTCCCACTCATTGGGGAGCGTTGGCGGAAAAATCAGCTACAGACGGTGTGGCTTTCCCTTTGCTAAGACCCCCGGGTGGGCCGAAAATGGGTATATTTTAGAATCTGTAGGCGGAAATTAAAAGCGGGGCCGGGGAGCAAATTTTTGGGAAACCACGGCCCTGCGTCAACACATGAAAGCGCCCCTTTTCCGGGGGCCCGGGGGAGAAACGGGCTCAATGGGGTGGTCCCACTGCCGCCCCGCAGCAAAAAAGCAGCAGCAGCACCCAGTGGAAACGCATGCCATTGCAGTCAGAAAAGGGGCTCCACCACCTTTTGCAGAAGGGAGCTGTTTCTTTTTTGACATCATCCCCCGGGGGCCCCCCGGAATGCTCCCTGCTCCCGCACTCCCCGGCCCCCAGCGGGTTCTTCAGCGGGCGATTTCCCAAAAAAGACAAAAAAAGCCCCAAAACCCATCCTAAGGTGCAGAAGCGGGACCGGGGCTCCTGTCCGGGTTTTTTGGAACTGCAGTCCCTCCCTTTCCAAATGGGGGACTCGGGCCCGTTCAAAGAACAAATTTGGTTGTGCCGAGCCGAGATGGAGAGTTCCAAACCATAATTTTTTTTTCCAAAAAGGCAGTACCAGCCAATAAATTGGGAGAACCCGAAGGTGGGCAAGGGCCCCGGAGCAAACGAAAAAAATTCCAAGGGCAAACGGCAGCGCGGACGTCCCCGGAGCGTAAAAACGGGCCGGGCCAGTAAGTCCCCTTAAAGGCCCACTGGGGGAATGTGCTTCCCGCCCAGGGACACCCAAAAACTTGGACAGGGGAAAGCCGCTTTCTCCCCACTTGTCAAACTGCGGCTCCTGCACAATTTCCCCCTCCCCCTCCTCCACCACCACCATCTCCAGCCTCCACAAATCTGCTCCATCATACCACATTGTAGGGGACAGCGGTGTCACGCAGTTTTTTACACCTGGCTTGGGCCCCGGGGGAACGAAAATTTAAACCCGGGGGAAAGGGAAAGGGGTCCCCCGTCAGCAGAAGAAATTGATGTGTGGTTTTTTTCTCCCGCCCAAAGCAAATCGGGAACCCCCCCTGGTGACGGGCAAAGGGAGTTTAAAATGGGGTTTCCCCGCTGCACCGAGGAGGGGTTGGGCCCAAACAAACCCCGCATGGGCTGTGTTCAAGCTGGTTGTGAAAAGGTTCCTGAAGTCTTCCAAGATCTTTAGAAGATTCCTGAAAATGGGGCCCGGAAAAAAATGTGCAAGCACTTCATCCCTTTTTCCCACAAAAACCAGGGGGCACCCCCTCCAAATTTCAGCCGGGAAATTTGGGCCCCCCCCCCCAACACACCGGAAAAGCTTTTTTCCCTCCTTTTGGGAAATTCCCGCCTGCACATGTTAAAACCAACAGTATGAACAGAGAAAGGGGGCCTTAAAAAGAATTTTTTTAAAATCCCCGGCGGACAGATACTCCCCTTTTAAACTTTTAAAGTCAGCCAGTGGACTCATTGGGGTGACACCTTTCCGTTTTTTGGGCCCATTCGAGGAGGCGAAAGTTAAATGTCATCTCCAGGGCTACAGGAGAATAAATTTATTCCAAATGTTTTATGCCTGGAACAGATACTTAAAAATACGTCTGGGCAGGGAAAATGAAACGTGGCCCACTAAAATCTCTCGGCCACAAGAGCCCCGGGGGGGATGAACTGGGGGAGGGGAAGGAAAGGGGGATGAAGACATTGGGGCAGAAGGCCCCTTGTCCCGTTTAAATGAGTGGATTTTTCTACTCAAAAAATTTACAAAGAGGGGGAGCAGGGGCAGCTGGAGGAGAGATGGAGTTTGAGGGAAACGGGGGCAGATGACCCGCAAGCAAACCCGGGGGATTTATAAAAGTGGAGATGGAGGCAGGGACCCCTCGAGTCCTTGTGCAATGGCCCCTGCAGCGATTTCCTGGCAGTGAAGTCAAAAAGCAGCACCCGCAGGGGGATGCTTCTGCTCTCCCCCCCAATTGGGCCCCCTCGCAACCGGCCAAATAGGGGAGCCTTTTCCCTCGCTGAAGGGGGGACAAACCAAATACTATGGGGAAACCTCCTATAGTTGGCCGCTCCCATGTTGGCATCGCCCCCTCTGACATCGCCCGGGGGGGTTCTTCAGCGCTCACTACACTGCCGCCCGCGGGGGAAGGTGGGGGGGGAGCTACCACCCACAGCAGCAACCTAAGCGGGTCACTGTGAGCAGCTTCCTTCCCCCCGCCTAGTGGGGAGGGCATCGACAGCCAGCAGGCCCGGGAACAACCTAAACCCAAACAGGGTGCCTACTTGGACAGCACCCCCTGCCACCCCAGTTAAAGATCCGCTGGACACGGGCACCAAACTAAAGTGTGGACCAACTTCCCGATTTTTGCAGTGGATAAGCTGTCCGCCCGCCAGTATGGGGCATCAAGGGGGTTTTCACTGGGGGCGGGGCCCGTTACCCCCAAGGAGAACCCCTTTCCAGGGGAAATTTTGGGAACACGACCTTTGTAAGATGAATCAGGGCGTGGATCCCCAGGATTTCCACACACAAGCCTTAGGTGTCAGACACATCAAAGGACCCTCCCCCAAACGTAGAAATAGTCTGGATTTCAAACTCCCCTGCCTCAGTCACTATTCTGAGCCGCCACCCACCTATGCCCACACATCGTTCCATTTCTCCTCTTACCGGGGACTGGTATTGCCACCCACCTCCACACTCTTCATAGTGCCCCTATGCCTAAGCGCTGCGCGTTTGCTGGTGCCGGACATCCAACGTTCTTTGTGCCCCCTTTACCTCATCTCGCGCTGTTGTTGCTGCTGTGGCACCTCCCACCCCTGTCATTGGCCACTCTCTGACCCATGCTGTTGCTCCTGCCATCACCCCCACCTCTGTCATTGTCCCACCGGGGCCTACTCTGTTTTGCCACCTCCAGAAGTCTTTGTGCCACGTCACCCATGCGCTGTTTGGGGCTGCGACTAACCTACAACTTTTCATTGTGCCACTCTGGGCCAACCCCTGTTTTTGCCACCTCCCATGTCATTGGCCACTGCTGCCCAAAGCGCTGCTGTGGCGCTGCCGTGACTTACACACCTGTCATTGTCCCACTGTCTGACCCATCTGCTGCTGTGGCTGCTGCCGGCCCTACACACGTGCATTGTCCCACTCTGTGCCTACCCCGGGTTTTTGCCACCTCCAATTTCTTGTGCCACTGCTGCCTCAGGGTGCTTGTTTGGCGCTCCCATAACCTCCACACGGTTCATTGTGCCCTCTGGGGCCTACTCCTTTTTTTTGCTACCCCAGAATGTCATTGGGGCCACGTCTGACCTCACTGCTGCGTGGCTGCGCCGAAAACCTACCACTGTGTCTTGTGCCACTCTGTGGCCTACTCCTTTTTTTTGCCACCACCAGAATTCATTGTCCACTCTCGCCCTCATCTGCTCTGTAGCTGCTGCCGTGACCTCACACCTGTCTTTTGTCCACTTTTTTGCCCCATGCGCGCTGGGGCTGCTGCCGTGACCTACACACTGGTAAAAGTGCCACCTGGGCCCTACTCCGTTTTGCCACCCCCACTGTCTTTGTCCCACTGTCTGACCTCACTGCTGCTGGGCTGCTCCGTGACCTACACACCTTTTTTTTCCCACTGTCTGACCTCAGCTTGCGCGTCGCTGCCAAACCCCCCACACGGTGTCATTGGCCATCGTCCCACTCCTTTTTTTTGCCACCTCCAAATGTCTTGTGCCAAACTGTCTGACCTCATCGCTGCTGGGCTGCTGCCATAACCTCACACTGTCATTTGCCACTCTGGGGCCCTACCCTTTTTTTGGGCCCCTCCAAAGCATTGGCCACTCTCTGACCTCATGCTGCTGCTGTACTGCGCCGTGACCTACACACCTGTCATTGTGCCACTTTTACCCAGCGCTCTTGGCTGCTGCCGTGACCTACACACTGTGTCATTGTGCCACTCGTGGCCTACTCCGTTTTTCCCACCTCCAGCTTTCCCATTGGCCACTGTCTGCCCTCATGTTGCGGGGCGCTGCCATGACCACACACTGTTTCATTGTGCCATCTGTGGCCTACCCCTTTTTTTTTGGGCCACCTCCAAATGTCATTGGGGGCCACGTCTGACCTCATGCTCTGCTGTGGCTGCTGCCAAAACCTCCAAAAACGGGTCATTGTGCCCCTGTCCTACTCCTTTTTTTTTCCCACCTCCAAATGTCATTGTCCATGTCTGACCTCATCGCTGCGGGGCGCTGCCATAACCTACACACGTTCTTTGTGCCACTCTGGGCCTACCCTTTTTTTTGCCCCCTCCAAATGTCATGTGCCACGTCACCTAAATCTGCTGCTGGGGCTGCTGCCTGCCCTCCACCTGTGTCTTTTGGCCACTCTGGGCCTACCCGTTTTGCCCCCTCCAGAATGCATTGTGCCACTCTCTGACCTCATGCGCTTGGTACCCCCGTCCCCCCTCCACACTCTGCCCACTGATTTTTCCACCTAGCCCTCAGCTTTTTTTTTTTCCAGCTGTCGCTGCCATGACTTTATCAGGCTACATTCCCCCTTCATTTTTTTGCATTTTTTTCCCCCTTAAGTGCCCAGGAATTTTATAGGAAGGATTCTAAGACGGGGGCATCAGTTGGTTTATACAAAACACAAAATTGATGAAGACCAAACCCAACCCCTCTGCATATTTAAGCATGCCAACGTTCTACAGCACCCGCGGCTCTTGCAGCCTGGAAAAGCTTTTTTTTAACATGATTCCCCGAAGTAATTCGGACCGAAATGAATTTTTTGTCCCGGGGAAAATTTGGCGAAGGCCGAAAACGAATTTTGAGAAAATTTGCCCATTTTTAACCTCCATACTTCAGGGGGTGAAGGGGACCACTTTTTAAGTACCCTGCATTGATTTAAAAACCGGTTTTTATGCCGGAAAACGTAAAGGAGGGCAGGTAAAACAGGAATAAAATTTAACATATAAATAATCTTATACCTTTCTTTCTTCTATTTACTACTAATTTGGGCTACATAATTTGCATCAAAAACTGCATTAAAATGGAATGTGAAAAAACACCCTTAGTCAGGGCCTTATTTGCCATTAGGCAAGTCGTAAATTCTTGATCCTAAAGACGCAGCAGACGCCCAATTAAAATAAGGGTGCGATCCGCTGCACCCAAAAAGTATCCAAACCGCAGCTCATGTTTAACTGTTGGGTCTTTTTATCCATTGCTGCGAAATTTTGGGTGCAATTTTCGATTTCCAAAACGGGTCCAAAATCGGATCCAAAAAAAACCCATGTGAACAACCCTTGCAGAGAACGATCTCATCACTTCACGTTTTTTGAACCCTTCTCAGGTCTTATGTTGGCAACACAGTGATTTACACCATTGTATCTACTGACAGTAATGATTTATTTAATCCAAAAATAAAGAATGGGCCAGCACCGAAGTCCAAAATCATCAATGCCAATTGAAGCGATGCAATAGACCGTCCAAAGGCAAGATAGCCCAACTCTCGCCTCCAAATGTCCACAAAATATAGCAGCAGGATGTCAGCATCAAAACTTCTTTTATTAGAATCCAAAGTACAAAAGTGTGCGAGGTTTCGGCTCAAAAAGGACAAGCAGATTTGTTTGTCTGACCTCTGTACTCCTCATATCTGTCCGTCTCTTTCATATATATGAATCTTATTTATAAGAGGTTGTCCGGTTTATTTAGAAATAAAATAGAAAGGTTCTGCTGTCCAAGAAAAAAAAAAATACTCACCTTCCTCTTCACCTCCGTTCCGGCACTGACTCTCTCCAGTATTTTGTTTTTCTTCTGTCTGCATCTGAACAAGAAGTCACTGACTGCAGTGGTCACATGTCACTCCCATATATATTTGACCAAAGACAGGAAGAAAACAAAAGAGGGAGGAGGGACGTCACAACACTAGAAAGGAAGGGAGGAGGAAGGTGAGTATGGGTGTTTCGCTTATTGGGCAGCAGTAGAATATTATTTCATTTTGAAATAAATTGGACAACCCCCTTTAACAGTATGTGAATGCATGTCTCCGTATACATGTTTGGTCTTTATACGTATATATACTGTATATACATATATACAAAAACATACCTATTAGGGTGCTTGCCTTCGGGACGTATTTGCTGTGTGTTTCCCATTAGGATTTGCACATGGAAAATCAGCAGTAGATCACACTTCCAGCCAGTTTACAAATCCCATACCCATGTGGCAGAAATTTTCTGCACAGAAATTGACCTGTGGTGCAGATTATTAAATCTCAGCATGTCAGGTTCTACTGAGGATTTTGTTGCAGATTTAGATGCAGATATTTCCCACTTAGTTCATTGGGGTAAAATATTCACCTAAATCTGCAACAAAATCCACACTATTTGTTAAAGATTTTTTACTGCAGATTTGCTGTGAAAAAAATTCAACAAAAAGTCCATCAGATGTGGATTCACCCTTAACCATACTTGTCATTTCTCCCACAATGTCCAGGAGACTCCTAGAAAAAGGAGAATCCTCCCAGACTCCTTGAAGATTTGTCAGGTCTCCCCGATGACAAAGATTTACAGTATTTAGATGGTGCAGTCTCAGCAAGAGCCAGCTGTAGTGCACAGCTGGGCTTCTGATGCAATGGTCAAAAACTAGCTCCAATCCCAGGTGCTTCATTACCTAAATGCCACGGTCAGTGGTGTAGCTACAGGGGTCGCAGCAGTTGCCCTTGCGATTGGGCCCCTGAATCATGGGGCCCACAGTCCCTCCTCATCACACAGCTGCATCACTGGGTCACTGCCCCAAGCAGTGATCACTGCTTGGGGCAGGCATCAGCATTATCACATTGTGCTGCCTGTACTAGGCCACAATCCTTTTACTAGGTTTATGGTGTAATAGACATCAGAAGGGGCGTCCCAGAGCAGGCTGCATGATGACGTCACACTGCCCACTCCAGATTCAAAGAGAGGTTTTCAGTGGGGAATGGAGGAGAGGTATTATATTTTTTATTAATAGGGGGTATACCTATCTAACTACCTACCTACCTGGGGGGAAGGTTTTATATACCTACCAGCTGACTTGGGGGCTATGTCCCTACTTACCTACTGGTGGGCCCTATATAACTAACTACTTGTGAGCCCTATATATCTCCCTACTAGAGGGGGCCCTTTATACCTACCTACTCGAAGGTGCCCTATATTAACACCTACCTTCTGGGGGTCCTATTTATCTAGCTACCGACTAGGAGCCTATGTACCTATTTACCTACTGGTGGGCCTTATATACCTACCTACTGGGGGCCCTATATACCTACCTACTGGGAGCCCTATATATCTGCCTACAAAAGCGGCCCTATATACCTACCTACTTGAAGGGACACTATATTAACACCTACCTGCTGGGGGTCCTAGTTATCTAGATACCGACTAGGAGCCTATGTACCTATTTACCTACTGGTGGGCCATATATACCTACCTACTGGGGCCCTATATACCTACCTACTGGGAGCCCTATATATCTGCCTACAAAATGGGCCCTATATACCTACCTACTAGAAGGGGCCTTATATACATATCTACCTGCTAGGGTGCCCTATATACCTATCTACTGGGGGACCTATGTACCTACTTATTGTGGGGCCTTTATACCTACCTATTGGGGGGCCCTTATATACTTACCTAATGGGGGACCCTTTAAACCTACCTAACTATTGGGGGAATCTATGTACCTACTTACTGGGGGAGCCTTATATATGTACCTATCTACTACGGGGACCCTAAATACCAACCTAACTACGGGTGGACCCTATGTATCTACCTATTGGGGGGCACTTTATACTCACCTACTGAGAGAATATACCACAGGTGGGTCTGTCTACTATATGGGGTTTGTTCCTACCTATTGGTGGCACAAATGGGAGACATGTAATCGACTGGGGGGCACTTTCACTGTTTGAGGGAACAATGACTGTGTTGGGCACTTAAGGGGGCATTACTACCATTTGGGGCTCTATGGATAGGAGGTTTGTACAGAGGTAGGAATTTTTAGGGAAATGCTGGAAAAGTGTGGAATCTAACATGTTTGTTTTGTAAATTCTGCAAGGAGATGTCATCATGACGGGCTGGACCAATTGGATAAGTAAAGGTAAAGTGAATGACTCATCAGAGAATATGTCACCTGTGAGTACCTGGATGTACAGTACCTGTACCATAATCACTTATATTTCTGCAGAGCGCCTATGTACAACTGGTATATACTACTATATGGTCACTGTATGGTGGTGATAGTGGTAATGGCTTCTGTTTAGTAATGGTACAATTTTTATTTAAGTCTCTTTATGGTAGTGATATGTGGTCATGGTGTAGCGGTATTATTTGATCATTATTTGCTCCTTGTATATTGTTGTTATTGATATTATTGGTCTTGATATATTGATTTCTACATGTTTATTAACAAACATGTTCACTGTATAAATATACTGTATACAGTATAACAAAAGAGAATGTAAATAAAGTGGTTTAATTAAGTGTATTCACCTTGAAAGTCAGATGAAGATGCTCCTGGAGGTGGAGGAGATTGCTAAACTTAAATTCTTTATTTTTTTCTCCTTCGCTTAGGGTGGGTTCACACAATGTTGCTGAAATGACAGATGTTTGCAGAGCAGATTACTTGTTTAAAATTCACGGATGGCTATAGACGAGGAGCTTTTGAGCAGGAGCTCAAAAAAAATGGACAACTCTTAATTCAAGGTACTACTGTACTTGGTTGGTGCTTATAGAAGTCTCTCCTACTGTTGCCAATGCCTCACACAACACACTACGCATTACCTGTCAAGAATTCTCCTGTGTTACGTGAGCCTCTCACTCACCAATCACCTCTGTCTAAGGGGTCTTCATGCCAACCACAATTGACGACCAAATGGTAGCCATGGCACACTAGTGTGTAATTCTATGCTGTCATGTTGCCAAACTGCTCAATATGGCATCACAGTATGACATCTTCTGAAACTGAAGGAATTTTTTTTTGCATCAAACATAACAATTCTTAGTTCAGCAACTTGTTTTATGGTTTTTAAACCTTGTTAACATCTGGGTCGGAATTTCTGTTCAGCATCTCTGTTGCAGAGGTGGACTGGATCCAAATCATGATGGACACCAACAGTGTCTGATGGACCCCATTGACTATGTGGTGTAGTCCTGTTTTTTCCATAATTTTTGATAGGTATCTACAGTGGAGACTCCGAACTGAACCTCTGACGCAAATGTCAACTAGGCCAAAGGAAAGTTTTGCACAGTCAGTGAAGTTTTTGCACATTTCCCTATTTACCCCATTTTCACTCTCCTATAGTAAAATTTGTGTGACCTACACAACACCTGCATTAACATTTCAGACTGCATTTTCTATATTTAGTGGCCATAGATGTCACAGATGTAAATGACCAATCTTGGCTGAGATTTACACTTTTATAGATCTCCTTATTGCTTTCTCCTGCTGCTATTCATTTTCACAAATTATCTTTCATTACTACACAGACATCATATTCCTGCTAAGAGACAAACATATTGCACACGTCTGAGGGTGTTTTCTGCAGTCTTTCATGTTTGCCAGGAAATGCTTGTTTCCAGGATTGTTTCCATTAACTATATTGCCCAATGTAGTTAGTTATGTTCTACAATGCTGATTACAGTGTAAATGGATTTCCCTATACATGATGGCGATAAAACAGTCTAATCCAACACCATTAAACTGCTGACCTTAGAAATTACAAGTATAGAATAAATAAGGCTGTGCAGGCAGATGTGAGTAATAAACAGCCAGTCATAATAATATGGTAAATATATATAAAAATATGTTTTTTTTCATTAAAAAAACTCTCTATTCTTTAAATTTGCGCTGCAGCGCCATTCTCTGTAACCAATAAGTGTTTTGTACTTACACCTGTAGGCCTGAGTGATGGTGTATTTTTTGCAGGCTGAAGTATACTTTTTATTGGTACCATTTAGGGATACATGCTGCTTTTTTGATCTCTTGTTATTCTAATTTTTAGGGGACATGAAATGATCAAAAAAGCGCAATTTTGGAGTTTGGATTTTTTTTTCTTCTATGGTGTTCAGCGTATGGGATAAGTGATGTCATGCTTTTATGGATGAGACAATGTGTAAGTTTTTTATTATTTTTTTGTAAAATGGCAAAAGAGGGGTGATTTGATTTTTTTTATATTTTTTTATTATTTTTTAAACTTTATTATTATTTTTTAAAGTTTAATATTAAGTCCCTGTAGGGCAATTGACCACCAAGGAGTGCGACTGTCAGTACACAATATAAACAATACAAAAGGGTGTTCAAGGCTTCCAGTCGCCATCATATGGGATCGGCACCCTGCGATTCCGGGTGCAATTAGCAGCTGACACCAGCCTTTTATGTAGCAGGATTACTCAGTACCTTACCGGCACAAGGATGTATCCATACATCCTATGTCGGTAAGGGATTAATATAATCTTGGTTCAGCACCTCCATGTTATTGGTGGAATAACTAAACCATTAGAAGCAAATCTGACACTCAATGGCAGTCTCTCAAAATGAGAAAGACACTCATCAGATTATGTGTGGACAAAATTGTTGGTTCCCTTCCAGAAAAGGAAAACTACAATGGTCATAGAAATAACTTGAAACTAACAAGAGTAACAATACATTTAAATTTACTGAAGCTCAACTAATGAATGCTTTTGAATTGTGGTTCAACTAAAAAAAAAACAAAAATATACTAATGAGTGGTACAGACAAAATTCATGTGCCCCTAACGTATTATTTTGTTGCACATCCTTTCATGGCAGTTACTGCAACCTTATGTTTTCTGTAACTCTCAACGTCACTTCTGCACCAGTCCACAGGTATTTGGCCACTCCTAATGAGCAAGCTGCTCCAGCTGTCTCAGGTGTGAAGATATACCACAAGTCTTGGTAGCTTATCAACTCAATGTTGCAGTCATCCACAATCTGCTCATGTAGTTCCTCAAGCTCCCTTTTCTCAGAGCAATATAAAGGGTGCATCAGGTGTATAACATTAAAAAACTTTCTTTCTTTTATTTCATACAAACAAGCAGCAACGAAGTGCATTATGCATATTGCAAACGTAGCAAGTACACTATGACAAATATAGTCCATGGAGACTGACTTATCTTAAGATGTATTGCTCTCCAGCCGCGTCCTTCATTTCGGCGTGCAATAGTGGAGAGAGAGAGTTCGTAATGCGGGCAGCTCACCTGAGCGTGTGACGTTTCAGGCATCCTCCCCTTTTCTCAAGCGTGCTACTTTTGCAATATGCATAATGCACTTTGTTGCAGCTTTTTTGTATGAAATTAAAAAAAGGGAAGTTTTTTAACGTTATATACCTGCTTTTTTAACGTTATACACCACTTTGTTGTTCATCTTCATGGACTTGGCCCTCTCCTGGATCTCCTCATACCTCTCTGAACGGACATTCAGTGTCTCTCACTCTCGCACCACCTCCTCCTCTCGCCCGCTCTCTGTTGGTGTCCCCCAGGGTTCAGCCCTGGGCCCACTATTCTTCTCTATCTATACTCTTGGTCTGGGTCAGCTCATAGCTTCACACGGCTTTCAATACCACCTGCATGCGGACAACACCCAGCTTTTTATCTCCGGTCCCGATATTAACTCTCTTCTCTCCCGGATCCCTGACTGTCTATCGTCCATATTCACCTTCTTCTCCTCCCGTCTCCTAAAACTAAATGTGGAGAAAAACAAATTCATCATCTTCCCACCGCCCCACTCCATCCCTCCACCTGATCTCTCTATCACTGTTAATGGCTACACTCTCACCAGCACCACAAGTCCGCTGCCTTGGGATAACCTTTGACTCCTCTTTATCCTTCAAACCACACATCCAAGCCCTCACTTCTGCCTGCCGCCTCCACCTGAAAAAATATTTCACGCATCCGCCCATTCCTCAACTCTGACACTACTAAAACGCTAGTCCACATCCTTGTCATCTCTCATCTAGACTACTGTAACACCGTTCTCTGTGGCCTCCCATCCAACAGTCTCGCTCCCCTCCAAACCATCCTCAACTCTGCTGCCTGTCTTATCCACCTCTCTCCCCGCTACTCCTCTGCCGCTCCCCTCTGTCAATCCCTACACTAGCTGCCCATTGCCCAGCGAATTCATTTCAAGTTACTAACCATGACCTCCATAACCTCTCTCCTCCATACATCTGTGCTCTAATCTCTAGATACTTCTCCTGACACAATCTCCACTCCTCACAGGACCTTCTCCTCTGCTGCCCTCTCATCAGCTCCTCACACAACCGTCTCCAAGACTTCACTCGTGCTTCACCCATTCTCTGGAATTCCTCAAATTTCACCAGTTTCAAAAGCAACCTGAAAACCCATCTCTTCAGGATAGCTTATAACCTACACTAACCCCACCACCAGTACACCGGTCCACAAACATGTCCGCCCCACACCTTCTGTCTCTCCCCTCCTTCCTTGTAGATTGTAAACCCTTGCGGGCAGGGTAAGCACATTACAGTCAGAACAGGTATACCACTTTCAAAGTGGTATACCTGATACAAACTGTCACCCGAGCACTAGAATGCGCCTGATTTATGATCCGCTGTACAGCAGGTCATAAATCAGGCGCATTCTATGCCTTTTTTGTTTGCATTAAATTTGGCGTCTGAACGACAAATTTCACACATGTCGCCATCTATGTCAAATACAGTGAAGCAGTTCCAAAACATAACCAAGCATCCTCTATATCTCACAGTAAGTACAATCTTAATTTCTTTGTATGCTTCATTGTATCTTCTGTGAACATAGTGCTGATGTGACTTGCAAAAAAAATTTTGTCTCATCTTTCCAAAAGACATTCTCCCAGAAGCTTTGTGACTTGTCCGTATGCATTTTTATATCCAGTTTGCTTTTTATGATTTGATGACTTGATTTAACAGTGGTTTCCTCCTCAGACAACTTCTGTTAAGTCCACTTTGGAAAAGATAGTGACAGCTGGTGCGATCAGACACTTATGCACCTTCACCTTGGAGTTCACCTCTAATCTCTTTGGAAGTTGTTCTGGGCTCTTTGGTTATTATTCATATTAACTGTCTTTTCAATTTATTATCATTTTTTCTCTTGAGGCCACATCCAGGGAGGTCAGGTAGACTTTAGACTTCTGAATAATATGTGTAGTGTCATGGAGCGCGGCATGGCTCCCACACCGGGCCATAGGTGCGCTCGTACCTTTCCAGTTCTCGCAGCTCTATTCTCAAATATCCCTGCTCCTGTGTCTCGGCCGTCTCTTCCTGTATGTTGGCACACGTGCACCCACATCCATGGGCGTGTGCACATGAGCTCTGCTAGGTTTGAAGGACCAGTGCGCCAGTCATTAGCTAATTGCCGGGCACTGACCCTATATCTAGGCACCGCCTCCTTTATCACTGCCAGTTGTTGATGTCATACTTATTGTGTTTCATAGAGAGAGTTGAATTTACCTATATATCAGACATTCCTGCTATTGTTTCCTGACCACGTTGCCTGACCCCTGCGTTGACCTTCTTGTCTGCCCCCAGCTATGCCTCAGCCTTCTGATTCTATGTCATGCTGCCCCCCCGCTTGGCACTGCAAGCAAGTCACATCAGGGGTAGCAACCTGGTAACTTCCCTCATCAGGCCCTTTGGAGATGGTCTCATAGCCTTTACCTTTAACATGTTTGTCTATACTTTTCTTTCTAATCTCCTGAGACAACTCTGTCTTTAGCTTCATGTGGTTCATGTTCAGTGTGGTCCACACCATGATGCCACACAGCACAGTAACTACTTTTCACCCTTTAAATAGGCAGACTGACTGAATAAAATTTTGGAGACACCTGTGATGCTAATTACAGGACACACCTTATTTAAACATGCCTCTGTAGTCAAATAATGTTCAATCTTTTCCAGGGATACCGTTATTTTTGTCCAAGTCACTTGAATTTCAAACGAAATATATGATTTAAATTTTTTTTGATTTTCATTATATTTAAATTTATTATCACTTTTGCCAGTTTCAAGTTATTTTAATGCCCATTATGGGTTTTTCTTTCTTTAATGGAAGGGTACCTGCAATTTTCTCCCATTGTATTTTCAGACAGTGATGATGGGGTTTTTCATTTGGGGATTGCTTTTATAAATCTGGTTTTTTTCCCCTCCTTTTGTTGTCTTTTGTCTACCTCATTGGAAAGGCAATCGGTCTCAAGATTCACAGCTATTTGATGAGTCATATGGTGCCATAGTGGACGATCTGTGGCCAGGGTTTCCCTGCTAACAATGTCGATTTGGCCTTTTTGGTGGCCTTTGTTGGTGTCTCTGAATTGTTCCTTCTGGCCGCCCTGGGGACTATGCCCATAGCTCAGTTGCAAGTAGAGCAAGTGTCTGGGGAGACTATAGTAGGGCATTCTGATGCACTCTCCCACCTAGTAGAGTTGGTTTTGCAAGATCATGGCTTCAATACTGGTCATCTTTGCCTCAGTAAAGATGCTGGAATTAGTGTGGCGATCTTTCTAGTTGATATGCAGCATCTTCAGCAAGCAGGGTTGTTGGAATCTTTCAAGAGTCTTCAAATGGCAACGGTAGATAACCCATGTTTTGCTCATGTACAAAAGAGTAGTGAAACAAACAACTTCATAGACCTTTAGTTTGGTTTCCTTCTGATAAAGCAACTTCTTGAAAGACATGCTGACGCAAGTGATGTGCTAAACTTCCTCCTCAATGGTTGCCCCTGATATAGGTGGCTGCTACGGTGGGGGCAGTGCTCACAAGCTTCTAGAGTTTCTCCATTGATGGCGACTTCTGAGGGCTTACTTACCTTGCTGAAGGTGTCTTGGCAGAGGTTCTTGGTTGAATGCATTAATAGTTTATTTATTCATTTATTAATGCTTTAATAAAATTAAAAATTAACTATACAGCACCAGAAAACTTAGATTTGCTCATCAGAAGAGTGTGATGAAAGTTCAGTAGAATCCACCATACTGCCAATAACAATTTTATTTTTACATAATATTACTGCGGAGAATTATGATTTTTTGTAAATTGTATTATATCTTTTCATGGGACAATACTGAAGCTATGACACTTTGATACAAAAGTATTCAATGAACAGCTTGTATAACAGTAAATTTGGTGTGCCCTCAAAATAACTCAACACACAGTCATCAATATCTAAACTACTGGCAACAAAAGTGAGTACACCCCTAAGTAAAAATGGGCATTATTTTCTATCACTGCCTTAACTCCCTTGGGCATGGAGTTCACTAGAGCGTCAAAGGCTGCAGCCACTAGAATCCTCTTCCACTCTTCCATGACTACATCATGGAATTGGTGGATGTTAGAGACCTTGCACTCGTTCACCTTTCTTTTGAGGATGCTCCAAGATGCTCAAAAGGGTTTAGGTCTGGAGACATGCTTTGCCGGTCCAGCACCTTTACCCTCATTTTCTTTAGCAAGGCAGTAGTTGTCTGGAAGGTGTTTTTGGGGTCATTATCATGTTATAATACTGTTCTGCGGCCCAGTTTCTGGAGGGAGAAGATCATGCTCGGCTTCAGTATGTCACATTACATGTTGACATTCATGGTTACCTCAATGAACTGTAGCTTCCAACAGCTGACAGCACCCATGCAGCCCCAAATCATGACACTCTCACCACCATGCTTGACTGTAGGCAAGACACACTTGTTTCTGTACTCCTCACCTGGTTGCCACCACACACGCTTGACACACTCTAAGCCAAATAAGCTTATCTTGGTCTCCTCAGACCACAGGACATGGCTCCAGTAATCCATGTCCTTAGTCTGCTTGTCTTTAACATAACGTTTGCATGCTTTCTTGTGCATCATCCTTAGAAGATGCACAAAGATGCACATGGCTGCCATCCTTCTGGGATGGCAGCCATGCAGACCAATTTGATGCAGTGTGCAGCGTATGGTCTAAGCACTGAAAGTCCGATCCCCCTCATCCCTTTAACTCCATAGCAATGCTGGAAGCACTTATACATCTATTTTGAAAAGACAGTCTCTGGATATGACACTGAGCATGTGCACTCAACTTCTTTGGTTGACAGTGGGGAGGCCTGTTCTGGGTGGAATCTGTCTTGTTAAGTTGCTTGATGATCTAGTCCACCGTGCTGCAGCTCAATTTCAGGGTGTTGCCAATTTTCCTATAACCTAGGCCATCTTTCTGAAGAGCAAAAATTCTTTTTTTTCAGATTCTCTGACAGTTTTTTGACATGAAGTGCCATGTTGACCTTCCAGTGTGAGATTGATAAGATCACATTTAACCCACCTGCTCCCCATTTACACCTGAGACTTTTTAACTATAACAAGTCACATGACACTATGGATGGAAAATGGACAAATTGTGCCCAATTTGCCATTTTCACATAGGGGTATACTCACTTTTGTTGCCAGCGGTTTAGACATTGATGGCTGTGTGTTGAGTTATTTTGAGAGCACACCAAATTTACACTGTTATACAAGCTGTACACTGATTACTTTACATTGTATCAAAGTGTCACACCTGCAGTGTTGTCCTAAAAATATGAGAGGTGTATTCACTTTTGTGAGATACTGTACTAGTATTTTATTTAAACAATTATTTTACTTTTTTCATTACTTCTATTGCCTTCCCATTTGCTTGATGTACCTGAATAATAGTGCACACCCAATGTAATTTTAGATTAATACCCCTGAGGTGAAACAATTTTTAGCCATGTCAAAGCCTATGTAATTACTTTGTTTCACTGGGTTACATATGAAATCATTGATATTCTATGTGGTGTAGAATTTGTCAGAATTAGGAAGTTTGAGAAAGTTGCAATAGCAGCACGCTAGGTATTTTTTTTTTTTATCAGTTTGCAAATTCTGTTCTTAGCATATAAATTCTTCTCATGATTCAAAAATAAGTTCTATCCTGGAAATATGTAGGGACTTTTCTTATAAACATTTTCTACTTTACTACTCTTCTTATTCTAAGTGACCCCTTTCCCACATACTATTAGGGTGCTTTCACACAGTGCATTTTTGGTGCGTTGTTTGGTGTGTGTTTGTTTCAGAAATGCGAAGCATTAATTGCTGTGCATTTCTGCAAAAAAACCCAAAAACATTGCACTGTGTGAAAGCACACTTAACAATCCTAATGGGGCACTTAATGATACATTTATCAGCGCAAATTATACCACAACATTAAAAAGCACTGACAGGTGAAATGCATTTCATTGAGTATCCTGTGACAATGGCACCTGTCAAGGGGTGGGTAATGTTGGCAAAAAGTAAACCAGTGGGTTTTTAAATTTTGTTATTTTTGGAAGGGCCCAAAGAAAAAGGGGAATCTTAGCAACTTCAAAAAAAGGGAAAAAATTTTGAAAGGGTAGATCACTAAGTAAACGAAACTCTGGGGGTTTTTCCCAGTATGCAGAAGGGTTGGGAAAAAAAAAAATTTGGGAAAAAGGCAAAAAACATCCGGGGAACCCCAAAGAAAAGGGGTCAAAAAAAACCCAATACTTATTGACCTGAGAGGGGAGCAAAGGGTCATCCCAGCTTTTCTAATGGTACTGAAGAGCTACTGGAGCAGTTATTTTTTAAGGGTTTGGCTACAATTGAAAGTTGTCAGTCAGGGGAGGGCAAAAAAAGTTTGCTGCGAAAAGAGCTCAGGGGTCCAGGCCATTAAAAGGGGAAAATTTTGACCCCTTTTAAAACTTTTTTGCCATTTCCCTACAATAAAAAAAACACAAATGAAAGAAAAAAACCAAAGGCCCCCAATTAAGTTTAAACCCTTTTTAAAATTAAATTCACTAAAAAGAATAATAACTATTAGATTCACAAAAAATTACCCTAAACCAAAAAACCCCTTTTTAAAAATTTAACTCCCTTTGTCCAGATGGCAGGTAGTTACCCATCAAAAGGGATCTTTTTAAAGACTATCAGGGGGCCCCTTTATTTCTACTGAATATCAGGGGCTTTACGTAAAAGGAATAAGCTTTTCCTCTTTTTAATTAGAAAGATTGTTATATCTTTTGCTATGTATTTTAGCTTTTTTTGCTGCTTTTAAATTTTAAAGAAATTTTTTTAGTGTCTTTTTATGTTTTTGTGGTTTTTTTTTTTTTTTTTTTTTTAAAATTTTTTTTGTCCCTGATGCCTTTGATTTTTAAAAATTTTGGGGGTTTGGGAAACTATTTGTAGGGCAAATTTTTTTCGAAAAAGTTAAAAATCGGCAAGGTTTTTTATTTTTGATCGAAATTTTCCAGAAATGCGAAATTTTGGGTTAAAAATCGTGCATCATTTTTAAGATCGCGCCTTTTTGGGCGTTTCCCTGTAATTTTGGGGGCCCAAAAATTCAATTCCCGAATGACGGGGTGAATGTGTTTCGACTTAAAGACTGGGTTTTGGGGAAGGGTTCGATTGGCGGAAAAATCACATGCCCTTTGGGTTTTACTTAGAACAGGTTTTCCCCTTTTTCAGCCTCAGTGATTTTCAGGGTTCATGGGAAATAGGCCCTGCCTCTCCCTGGGGCCCAAAACAGTCAGCAAAAATTAAGCTTTTTTTCTGCACAAAAAAAACCTTTTCCAAATTGGGCGTGTTTTTTTTCCATTTTTGTTAGTTTAAGAGATTTAATTTTTAAAATTGTTAGCTAAAAAATTTAAAGCAGCATCTACCGCTGTAAATTCACGGCGGTGGGGGGGGGGGGGGGGGGGGCCCCCCCGGGGGGCGAACACGGGACAAGCTTATCTAAAAGAACACTGGAAAAATTTTCACCAGACTTAGGGGTAGAAAATTTTTGGGGGAATTTCTTTATTTTTTAACAGTTTGCTATTGAAATTTTTCCCTGGATAGGGGGCACCCTGAACTTATTTTGGGTACCATCCTTTCATAACTGCAGGTTTTTTTTTAGCTGCAAAACTCCATTTTATTTCATTTTAACATTTCAGATGGTTTTATTTTAATTTTACCCATTAACCTTGACTGTTGATATATCACCTTTGGGAGTTAAATTACAATCCAGCAATTTGTAGTCACACCGGTTTTTTGTTGCCAAAAAAACCGGTATTTCCCCAAAAAATAACAGTTACGTTTTTTTGATTTTTGACACCCACATTGTTCATTGACCAGCATCTACGTAAATCTTAAAACAGCAATTCTTTTTCCCCAAGGGTGAATTAAAAGGGTGCAAAAAAAATATTTTTATTATCCAAAAAAACGTTACGTGTTTTTTGACTTTTCGCCCCCGCATTGTTCATTGACGTGCATCTACGTAAATCTTAAAACAGCAATCTATTTACCAAAGGGTTTAAAATTGAAAGGGTGCAAAAAAAATACCGTTTTTAATAAAACAAACAGTTACGTGTTTTTTGACTTTTGCCACCCAGTTTGCTTTTGACGCGATCTACAAAAATTTAAAAACACAATTCTATAGTCACCACAGGGAATTAAAAGGTGCAAAAAATCCCGTGTTTATAAAAAACATAACAGATGCAGACATAACAGACCCCTTTTTCCCCCGGCACTTTTTAATCGGGGGGTAAACGGTTTTTTAATGGTCTTCTGCGGCCAGGCCGGAATATTCAAGGGTCCAGTGAAAAAAAATTAGGGGTTGAAATCCCTTTTTGGGGCACTTTTAAATCTGGGGGTCTTGCGGGTTTGGGGGGGGCTCATGCTGCTTTCGGGGAAGGGGGATTTTAAATTGCCCCTTTTTTCAAGAAACCTAAAGGGTTTCAAATCTTTCTCCCTTTCTGGCATTTTTTTAATTTGTGGGCCCGGGCGGGTTTTTAAAGGGTCATGCTGTGGTACAAGACAGGGATAGTGAATGGTCTGTGTTTTTTTTTTCTGGATTTTTAAAAAAACCTAAGTGTTTTTCCCTAAAAAGATAGCACGTACCCAATTGACTGTTGTGGATGTTAATTTCAGCTTCCCCACCCCTTTTTTGGGGTTGTAAATAAGGTTTGTTGCTTTTCCCATAGATTTTAATGGTCATCCCCCTAATCGACCCCTCACTATCGAAAAACCTTTTCGTTAGCGGCCCGACTATCGATCGACCCTCGATACCCAAAAACGAAAACCGCTCAAAAACTATTTAAAAAACGTTTATTTTGGTTGCTTATTCCTTTTAAGGCATTTTTTTGCTGTTTTCTTGTTTTTTGCCCCCTAGTTTTTGGGTATTTAAACTTTTCGGGGAAAATTTTTTTCTTTTTTTGTGTATTTTCTTTTGGGGCACTTTACTTTTTTTTTTTGTGGGTCAGTTTTTTGATAGTTTTGGTTTTCCCGTTGGGGGCCGCCCTTTTTGGGGCGAATACCCCCCCCTTTTGGCAGGAAAATTTTAGTATATTGGGGGTTTTTTAATTTAGGGTAATTTGTAGGTGCATTTAATCTGTATATATTCTTTTTAGTGATATAATATTAAAGGTTAAGTCTGAGTCCTATGTTTTTTTTGTTTTGGAATATTTGTATAACCGGGTATATGTCTTATCATATGGGTATGCCTTTCTCTCATGTATCCAATTGAGACTTTAGTGGTATTTCTACAGTCCATGCAATAGTCACGTCAGCATGAGAACTGGACTATGGAGAAATAGAAAAAGGTGGTCTTGTCTGATGAATCATGTTTTCTTTTTCATCTTGTAGACAACTTGGTACATGTTCATTGCTTACCTTGGAAAGTGATGACACCAGGTTGCACTGTAAGAAGAAAGCAAGCCAGTGAAGGCAGTGTGACACTGTGGTCTTGGGTCCTGGAATTCGCATGGACATTCCTCTGACATGTCCAGTACCACCTACCTAAACACTGTTAAAAAACTAAGTACAGCCTTGTAAGTGCCCTGCTCCTTTCAGGACCTGTGCACAAAACCAATGAGCGTTGTATGGTAGCATTGCCAATTTATATCGCCCAGCATCTCTGATTGCCGTTAGAGGCACATTGTAAAGGATCTGCAGCTGTTGTCTTGATGAGACTACAAGACACCTTCAGAAATACAGTGGAGTCTATACCTTGATAGGTCAAACTGTTATGTCAGAATTAGGAGGGAACTACACAATATTATACTGGCTGATTGGTGTAAATGGGTTGCATGCAACTATCGAAAAACTCTGCTTTTCATTTTTCCTAAACACCACTCTCCTTTTCACATTGGCAATTAAGGCGCCTTATTCTAGAGGACTAATTTGTATGTAGTGCTAGAAAAACACGTAGATACAAGATCAAGAGGCCATTGATCTTACTGATCACTTAATTCACTCTAGATGGTGCTGATGTCTGATATGTCCAGAACACTCTTTAATTGTCTCTGAATTTAACTGTTTTAACTCTCTCTGGTTACTGTTAACTTCACAGGTGCCTTTCTAGTCAGTTTTTTTTCACACCAACCCTAGTACAGTGTTAACGTCGGGAACTGGACTTTTTTGGACTCGAGTTCTGGGCTTCTCTGTCTTATTTTGCCATTTTACCACTCTCCTACAAAGAATTTTGTTTGTTCTAGCTTTGTTGCTGCCATGTTCTTTCTACTACTCACAGCAATTCCTATCTTATACTATTCCAAAGCTTGCTCATTCTATATTTTGGCTTGTCAGTGATTCAGTTGTCCTGAGTATACTCTGGACCTGTTTCCTGAACCTTGTATCTTAGATAATAAGTCCTTTTGTTATCTCAATATCAATCACTGTTTATACAGCACCCGGTACTCAAACTCACTTGAATCTTGTACCTATGAATTTTCAATGATCCCCCGGTTCTCGTCACACAATGATCCTCGGAGAAAAAAGCAGACAAAAGGCGCAATGCGCGTAACTTTTAAAACAACAGAGCTATTTGCTGTATAGAACGAAGCTCACCTTATTGAGCTGCACAAATGGTACAGCTCATATACACGTATGGAAGAATAATCCAACGGCTCTTTCCACAACCTGCATCAGCCTGCTGAAGGTCCTCTGTTCACGCAGTCACTCTGGACTACGGTCAAATGTTCACAAACAGGGGAAATCAAATGCAAAAGTTAGCAAGAGAATTCAAAGAGGTCCCTTAGCGCTCAGCAGGAATGAAGAAAACCAACTATTTGATTTAAGTTGTTTATTGTAGCATGAAAAGGTGCAGGGCAACGCGTTTCTCGGAATACTATTCCGCTTCTTCAGGCATACATAACTTAAAATCACCTTGGTTTAAATATGGTGCCAAATTGGAAATGAGGCTCAATCATTAACTCTTAAGTGGACAGATAAAAATAAACGACATACAAAGTCAGATGTCTACATACACAGAAAGAACCCAAATTAAAATATAAATATTTTTAAAAAATTAAAAAAAACACTTCTTAAAAATCATACAAAAGTGTCTACATAAATAAATATACATATTTAACAATTTGACTTATTTTTCAAAAAATTATAAAAACGTATTCTAATGGAAA